>PVIR01036194.1:0-15979 GCA_004026965.1 Petromus typicus
AATGTTTGTGCAGTGTTGCCTTTCCATATAAGTAAAGTATTTTCTTAAAAGGGAAGAAAGGAGAAAGAGACAAAGTAAATTAATCTGCTGGCTGGTAACAGGAACACTGCAGTATCTCAAAACAAGATTTGATGTTCACACATTTTAAGGAGATTTAGCAAAGGTGAGATGTAACTAGGCCAATTAGTGCATTTCTTTTTATGTTGAGGTTCTGGGAAGCTGATTTACATTGAGGGGAAATTTGAGGTAATGTTCTGGGAAAGCATGATGGAAATTTCCAGTCTGTCTCAGTCCTTAAGAGAATAGTGGAAGTTGTACCTGGAATGTAATTATCGATATGACCTCTTTAGAGCTCCAGTATTTTGGGTTTGCTTTTTTCTAATGCTTAAAATTCTTTACATAATCTACCAGAAAAAGTGGGGGAAAGATAACCCGTCCAAAAGCAATCCGTCATTCGGCACGTGAAGGCAGCTTTGCAGTCGGGCTGCTGTCCTGAGTTACCACCTCAGAACCTGCCTCAGAGGCATCGGCAGCAGTAGGACAGGAATTGTCTGGGACGATCAGAACAAAAGGGAACTCCTGGCAAAGACTGAGTCACTCATACTCCAGTGGATGTACCTTGAGGACGTCCTCATAAGCGAAACAGAGAGGTCACAGATGTGTAAACACCATATCTTTTCTCTGGGATGAGAAAATGAAGTTGTAAATGAGTTGTAGTATGTGTAGTTGATATTGGGAAGTAGAAGATATTTAAAAGGAAAGAGTGTAAGTGTAAATAATGAGGGGAAAATGAATGTGGTAATAATAAAGAAAACAAAGATTGTGTATATAGGTGGTGGGGGAATGCAGGGGAGGGAAAAAATAGAAATCAAGTAGTGTCATATCCTGGTACAAACTCTTAATGTTGAATGTGATTATGATATGTATTCGTAATGTACCAATAAAGATAATTAAAAAGAATAAAAAGCTAAGTGATGGGCTGATGCAGTCTGGAGAGATTTGGTCCTGTCACGGTGTGACTGTGTAAACCAGTCCAGTATGGAAGCATGGAAGATAAAACTCTTGTAAATTTTTGACAAGCAACCTAAAGCTTGCTTCAGTCTGTGGGTGCCATTTTTGTGCCAAATTATAAGTCACTTTGCTGGCTCTTTTTTACACAAGGGCCAAATGAGAGAGATTGGAAATATGTACTTTGAACAGCCAGGCAGAGTCTCAGGAAGTTTGCCAGACAAGATTTCCAAGTAAAATGTTTGGGGAAAGAAAGCAGGGGTGGACTTTGCAGATGCTGGATGGGATCCACCAGCCATCTGTGGGAAGAGTTACTTGGTGTCGCACCAGCGGGGGGCTCCGAGGGGCACAGGCGCTGCCCGATCACCTCACTGTTACACGGATCCGTGTGTTGACCAGGTCACCCTCCATTGCCTTGAGGAGGTGTCTGAATACTCCTGCTCTTCTCGTGAGAAGCAGTAACGATGACCAGGACTGTTGTAAAAGAAAGGGACGTCGGCGATCAAACTATTACCTCAGAGCTAATGCATTAGCAGTTGAGGAAGGCAGATTAATTTACTCATGGTGAGCTAAGTGCATTCTTGGCTCGAAAAAGGGACTCATTTGCTCACTTAAGCCAAAGATCTCATTTTTGACGGCAAATGTCACTGCCTGGATTTCCCTTTGACAGTCTGGCAACCCCACACCCCTGTAAGAGTATCCATTTATTTGTCTTATTTTCAGCCAGATTAATCCATTCTGTTTTGACAAGAAGACTGATGGGTAATTGATAACTGTGATAGACACAAACAGAAGAGTTGGATGCTGAATAATTCAGCACTTTTCAGTACCAATAAGAGAACAGGTTGAAGAATTTGTGTCTCTATTTACACTTAAACTAAACTAAGTCAGCCCAGACATCTATGCTGCCAGTCTATCAGAAAACCAAACAGTGTACATTCGGTTTCCACCCGACGAAATGTTTTATAAGCTTGTAACAATATGTGTGAAGCTGCCAGAATAATAAATAGGTACAGCAGTCCATGCATGCTAATGTTATGTTGTAAGCAGTTTTGTTGACAAGTGCTAATACTTCTTTCATACTATCATCAAAAGCAGCTAATACAACAGCCATTATTTGCTGGCTTTCCAAGCAAGACATGATGGATTGTGACCTTAATATGGGTTAGCCGAGTTTTGAAAGTTAAACAACTCGCAATAAATCATAGAATTATTACAATGCAGTTTAATTGGTTAAGGACTGTTTATTTCCTAAACAGGGTGAAAAATTTCTGTTTCGGCACTTTTAATTTGCAAAGTGCATTTTCATTATGAATGGCAGTTTAATATTCCGCTCTTTTGTCATGCAAAATATGCAACACACAGGCAATCTATTAATTGGACAAAAATGCATTGCAAGCGTAAATTATCCTTTATATCATCACTTGTGAGCTTTTACATCTATTAAATGTGTTAAATGGAACATAGTTAAAGACTGTACAACTTGTAGCTACATCTGAAGTTTAAGTCCAGCTTCGTGGTGATTCTAATGACCTTTATTTTTGGCAAAATAAAGTAATTAAGTCAAAGTAAATGGAAAGGGTGATCTGAAGAGTAGCAGCTTCCGTAGGACCTCGGTGCATGTGCTTTGTGGATGGAGCAGTCTCAGGAAGCAGCTGATTGCCCTGCTTCGCGTTGATACATCTTGAAGAATGGAATCCAGTCTCGTGCGTCTACTTCTCCCTTTTTCTTTCTAGTTTTATTTGTGTAGTAGTGCACACTTGTGTCATGTAGGGATCAGGTGCTTTGTGAGGAATTAGTACATAGACATGACCCATCTCAATTCCTGCTTCGTCCCTCCCTTTCCCCTCCGACGTTTCCCTCTGTCCCTGGGTCCCCTTCCCATTTGACTAAGATCGGTCTCCCTACCTATCATTTCTCTTTGATTTTTTTCTCTCTATGTATGTTTTGTGTTTACAGTTTCTACAGTAGCAACTTCCATTGGCGAATGTGTACAGATAGGTGCGTGCGGCTGCAGAGCGTGGCAGCGTGGCTCGCACAGCTGAGCAGCCTCTTCCATTTTCCCTGGTTCAGTGTGTGCCCTGGCACGGGGCCAGCAGAATGCAGGAAGAGTAACAGAATACTGCGTTCCGGAACGCTGATATGATGCATGTCTGACTGTGAGGACCTGATCTTTTATTGTGCTTCCGCAAGACTTTTAAATGAGTGCAGCGTGTTCAGTATACACAGCATGCGCCCATTTCTCAGATTTATTGACATGTGGGTAGACCTTTAAGAACTCGAGCCCCCACTGACTTCAGATGTTTGCACTGGGTTGATCCACATGGAGCAGACTTACTTTCTAAGTCTCTGTCAAAGGTATCAGCTGTCAATAATAAAAACAGAAATTTAAAAGTAGGTTTTAAACAGCCATTCCACTCGTTTTTCCTAACAACATTAAAAGCATGATAATTCTGTTCAGAGTCTGCATTCTGTTATTTGAAAGAAAAATAAAAGAATAATTTATCATTCGCAAGAGGAATACATTATAAAATAAACTGTCTAAAACTTAAATGATACAATGGTAGAAACCAAAATTTGTGTAAGTTGAAAAAATAGTTCACCTTTATGTTACGTAGTAGCATGATTGTATTTTCTCATCCTAAAAAATAGACATCTGATTCTACAATTTTAGTCTTATGTTAATTATTTTTCCTACACTGCGTGTTTATCTAATCTGCAGAGTTGCCCTCTGTGAGAGAGAGAGAAAGACAGAGATAGAGAGGTTGTTGCTATATTTTCATTGTACTTTTAGTTATGCATGGAAAAAGCTAAGTAAGAATGTTCTGCCTGATAAATAATATGTGATTTTAAATCTATGACCATTAACTGTCACAAAGCATCTCAATTTTGATGATTAATTTGGAGGGGGCGGTACCAAGGGTTGAACTGAGAGCTTTCACACCAACCTATGTACTCAGCTCTTTTTCATTTTTGAGATAGAGTCTTGCTAAGTCACTAGATTTTGACTGTTATTTTTGAATTTTATAGATAAGATATTTATCAGAGACACATTCATCGTTTGGAAAATATAGTGAGCATAACCAAAAACTTTTATGAAGGAAACAGTAAATTGAATTGATCTCACTAATTCCTGGGGAGCATAACCAAAAACTTTTATGAAGGAAACAGTAAGTTGAATTGATCTCACTAATTCCTGGGGTGCTTTTCAAATGTATAAATTAATAGACTAACTTTGTGTCCTACATAAAAATTAAAATATTTCCTAAAAGCTCAGGTGTGTAAAACTGAAAGTACAGAAACTATCATCATTTTGTTAATATCAATGTTAGTTATCCCTGTCTATGTGCTTTTGCCTCATAGTTGGTCATGGAAAATTTCAAATATACAGAAAAGCTGACGTGATTGTCCAGGGTCCAGATACCTGCCTCCTCGAGTCTACCATTTTGCTACCCGTCCCTTTTCACAAATCTATCCATTTTATACCTGCCAGTCTTGATGCCTTTCAAAGTCACTTGCAGCCTTAAGCCACCATGACTGGCACTGTGGTATGTGGCTTTGAATGCTGTTGGGCATGCGTCTCCATGCCCAGCATTGTTATTTGTGGTTACTGGGGATTGAACCTGGGTTCTTGCGCTTGTGAGACAGGCGCCGGAACCACTGAACTAACTCCCCAGCCCCACTGAGCTAACTCCCCGGCCCCAGACATGCACTATTCTTTTTTTTTATTTTTTTATTTTTAAGGTTTTTTGAGACAGTCTCGCTTTTGTGGTTTAGGCTGGCCCTGAGCTCAGCCTCAAACTCACATCACAATCCTCCTGCCTCTGCCTCCCAAGTGCTGGGATTACAGGCATGAGCCACCACGCCCGGCACTGTGGTATATGGTACTGGTTGCTGCTGGGTGTGGGTCTCCATGCCCAGTATTGTTATGTGGTTACTGGGGAATCGAACCCGGGTCCTTGCGCTTGCAAGACAGGCGCCGGAACCACTGAGCTAACTCCCCGACCCCAGACATGCACTGTTCTTAAGGTAAACTATTTGATGTGTTTGCATAATGTTAGCGAGCTCCAGCCATGCAATGAATTGCTTAAGGGTGATAGAATGAAGTTCAGTGAATTTCAAACTACTCATGTTGCTGAAATGGACTAACCCCCAGGACCACACTTCCTCTGCACGTCCCAGGTTGACTCTGTTCCACAAAGAAGGAAGTTTGTATCCCTGTGCTCTATAGACATTTGCTATGCCACCACTTGTGTCCTGTTACATGCAAGTCATTTACTAAGTGCTGTAACCAGCCAAGGGGGTCATGAGATTTGGAGTCCATCAAAAGGCAGATTGGTACAGGTATCCTCAGTGGAATAATACAAGATGAATGTGAAATGATGGAGTGAGGTAGAGAAGTGACTATGGGAGTTGACAAGAAAGTGATGAGTGTCTTTCAAGGTAGGATCCTCTGGGAGTCCATCCTCCACTTCCACCTGGCTTCCTTTCCTTCTTTCTTCCCAGACACCAAGCCTGCAGCCCACAGACTTAATGTTTACTCTGCAGTGTATGAGGCCTGCAGAGACTTACACGGCATAGGTGTGATGGATGTCTTCTGCTTTACGCAGTGCTTCTTTGAATCTTTCCTCCACTTTATAATGAAAAAATCTTTCACAGTTTGTTGATCTTTTAGTTCTTCACAAAATTGAAAATACTACTCCATCTTCATGATACATATTCTTTTTAGTATATCCATGACATAAAGAACATATTGACAAATTAACTCCTCTCAGATCTGTCAATAAAAATTGACAGATATTTTTAGTGCACTTCAGTTTGAGAGAGTACATCTATGAATTCTAATTGACAACCTGAGTTTCTTATATAGTATAACTTGGGTTTTATTTATATATGATTTTATTATTATAATAATCTACAAGATGGAGATTTTATAATATACATATGTATATATACGTATATACACATGTATATATACGTATATACATGTGTATATATGTATATTTCTGTCTCCACATGTGTATGTGGAGACAGACAGACAGACAGACAAAGATACTCAGAGAAATAAAGTCCCTGAGCCACCGTGAGAGGCTCAGTGCTTCTCCGAACTGTGGCCATTGTTTTGTTTCTGCAGAGCTGAGACAAAGAATGAGCCACTGTAGCAAATGACTGAAATCCTCACGCTCTGCCCCTCCTACCAGCACTTCGCCCCCTGCTGGACGCGCTCGTCCTACACCCCATTCAGTATGTCATCAGCCGTATATGTGTCATGAACCATTGCATTCAATCTTGCACAAGGTAAGGTACAACAACGTTTTCAAAAAGTGAGACTTCAAAAAATTTTGCCAGTACGCTGCCATCTTCGTAAAAGTTAAGGACTCTGTGGTGTCACTGTAACTAACGCACAGACACTACAGTCCTTAATACCAAGGATTAACAGACATACTTCAGTATCAAGCTTGTGCTTTCGTGGTTGTGACTTACTCCTTTGCAAGAGGCCTCTCAGTCTCAGATTTCTGTTTGTTTTCTCATTCAGAGATGCCACATGGTGATTCTGGAGCTTCCCCCAAGTTTCTCTTAGAGAACCATGTCAGTTTGAGTTATAGCACATACTTCTTAGATGTGGTAGAAATAGGTTTAAACTGCTAAGGACAGTTTATCTAAGCTACCCTTAGATACTGTGCAAACGAATAATCACACCATGCTAAGATATAGAATTCCTGTTCTGATATTCCTTACTCCTGACTCTTCTGTGGCCTTAGGAGAATTCTGTCACCTATCAGAGTCACTTCTGTATCCAAAATCATATGTTGCAGTATTAAAATATGTAAATTTGAAGGTCAAAATAATACAGTTTCCTATAATGACGAATCCAACAAACCTTAACTACTAATTGTTAACATAGCTTTAAAAATATTCTGTCACTCTTGGATTCCTATCTGCTTTCTACAGAAAGGTAAATAAATGCATTAAGATAAGGGGGAAAAAAAACCCTATACTTTTTGTGAGTGATATAAGGATAATCTGTCTAGAGAAAGAAATTTTTTTTCACTGCATCTATGAGATCTTTCCTAACTTTTTATTGAATTGTGATCCTATTACTTTATATTTCTCAAGAATGGAAAAAGTGTACTTTTTTTTTTTTTTTTTGCAAAACAAATAAATACCCTGAGAAGGTAAAAATATCAATTACAAGAGTGTCTACCCTAAAAGTCACATTCATTTTGTTTGTTATTGCAAGTTATTAAAAGGCTTCCAGGCATGCATATAAAACCTGAAAAACAACACTTGAATCTATCATATTAAATTAAAATCCCCCCATAAAAAAGTAAACCCAAGTAGTTTATCAGTTAGGGAATGCCACACTACTCCAGAAGTCAATACAAATAAGACTTTATTAAAACATAACTAAAATGAAGTTCCACAGGAACCCTCAATGGGAATTGTTCTGCCTCAGACTGAGATGTGGAGAGTAAAAATATATCAGCTGACCTTCATTCCCTTAAAATAACAAAGGGAGAGAAGAAAAACACATTTCATGGCCAACAACTGGAATTACACTTAAGAAAGAAAATATGGCCTCATAAAGGTATATGTGAAATAACTGCGCCCTGGGTTAGTCCTTGCAAGCAGACAATCCATACTCTAATATTTGTCCTAGACCCAAACGTCTTTTAACCATTTCTCCAACACAGCATGCTGGAAGTAAATGCCTGTAATTCTACACAACTGCCACAAGTTGGCAGCTCAACTTATCGTCTTCTACCCTTAGTAATACTGTGATATTTATTTAATGTCCTACTCATAATTCTCTACTTAGTCCACAGAGAAATTCTCATGTTGAGTTGCAAATACTTCAAATAATGTACTCGAATTTTGACCACCAGGCAATGGTTTCGATGATATAGATAATCTCAGATATAATACACACACTTCTGAGCATGTTGGCTACAATTTTAACCACAGAAGTGAGTGTCACCACACACCCACCCAAAAGCTGATTTTATTTGTTAACATTTAAATGGTTACAGAGTATTTGACAGGATAGATGCCCCCAAATATATCATTTAAATTATCTCTGATTGGACATTTACTGAGTATCTAATATTTTGTGAAAATAATAGCATGATAAAACTTCTTTAACTCTTTGAACGTCCATGTAAGTAATGGCTAAGGCTAATAATATTTTAAAAATATGAACCCAAACTACAAACTAATACCCAGCAGCAGTTTTCCGAGGGTTGACTAGCAAATCATTGTTTCACCTTTTAGATAAAATGTCTGCCATTGTTATCAGGAGCTTCTCTGCCCGCTTGCATATACACAGAGCCAATGAGTCATGCAGTGCAAAGTAATACAAATGGTTTTCTTAAAATTGTTTGATTGCCCTTTAAAATACACCGTCCTTTTAATAAACAGTGTGCAGGGGGTGATACTCCCATGTGGGGAAGTATCTCTGCAGACGTAAGCGAGGCTCTGTGTTGATGGCAGCAGGTGTTTGAGGACACCCCTCCCATGCAGTCCATGTAAAAATCATGAATGTATATGAAGCAATTTCATTCCAAATCAAGATGCACTTTGAGGCTCTATCAAGGCACATATAGCACAGAGTAAAGTTAGAACTTTTGTATAAGTTAAAGGAAAAAAATGATTGTCCTTTTAAATAGAAATTGTGCAGTTCTCTCTCATAGCACCATTACTACACATTGTATGGAAAAAACTTGAGAATTTTTCTTGGAAAAAATTGCCTAGCAATGAGCAGAGAAAGCTTGCTCCCTTCTAGCTTCATTGTTTGTAGGAGAGAGTCACAATTTTTCCTTGGTCCATTTTCTGTGTCATGATTGCTTCCTTCTGAGTCCCTGTGGCTTTGTGGCATCGGTATCTGTTCTGAGGCTGCAGCAATCTAAGTGGGCTGAAAGCAGAATATGAACACTGACCATTTACCCTGCAAGTAATGGTGAGCGTGCTAAGAAATAGGAGAAGAATGGATAGAGCCCAGCAGGGCAGGACCTAATCCCTCATTCCTGCTTCCTAAATATGCCACTGGCCTCAGAGGGTTACATGGCTTCCAGAGAAATGCTGGAGACCGCACATATGCATTTGCCTTCAAGTAATTTTCCAAGTTTGTTGAGAACTGCCCATTAAATATGGCAGATGGCTAGACATGGCAGATTCTCCTAAAATAATACAAATATATTTTTTAAAAGTATAGACCCTAATAGAGAAGACAAATATTGAGAAATGACAGCAACTGGAAAATACAAAACAGGAGAGAAAGCGTGGAGATTAGACTTCAGTACCTGCACAAGGGAAGCATGAAGGTGGGGAGCAGGGATTCACCCTGGAAAGACTCGGAACCCAAGTGTCTGCTGTAGGGAGACACAACAGTGGAAAGCTGGAGGTTCTTGAGGCTACAGTTGTTTCTTTCTCAGGAGAAAGAATTAAAAATAATTCAGCCCATGGCATAGTGATCTGTGAACCTGAAAGCAAGACAGGAAATGAGCGTCATCCCTCCTGACGTAGGAAGGACGACTTCCTACCACTCAGCTTCCTGGTGGCAGAATCTGGGGAAACTGAGAAAACCCAGAGAGAAAAGGCTCAGACAGTGAAATCTCAGGGTCCTCTGACAGAATTCCCTGGTGACACACACGATCCACTTAAGTGTGGATGGATAGCAGAGAATCACTTAGCTTAGATTCTCGAGGCAAATCTCTACCATGAATGAAAGAAATCAAAAGACAGAAATAGGAAGAAAAAAAAAAAAAGATCCCATAGGAATTATAGACATGTATATTATCTCTAATGATCTAGAGATCTAATTACCTGGATATATATCTATACTAAATGGCAGAAGAAAATGTTGGAGAAACTATAATAAAATTTCTCAGAAAATTATGAATATATATTGCATTCAAAAATAACAGAGTACTACTTAGAAAGACATATCAGAAGACAAGAAATTCCAAGACTCTGTAGAACTTAGAATGATAATGTTGAAGAAGTCTGGCATAAAATCAGACACAAGAGAAAATATGGAAAATGAGAGAAAATATAAGAAATTATAAGAGAAATGTCAGATGTGTTTTCAACACCAAACTAACAAGAATCAACCAAAATATTGTCAGAGAGAGAATTATTCAATAATATCAAAATCATTATCCTCCTTATCATCCTTGAATTGAAAGACCAGTTTCACATTAAATTGAAGACCAAGTTCTGAGCATAATACCTGGAAAGAGAACCATACTAATGCATGTCATTGTGAAGTCTTGTAACTTTGTAGGAATGATGAGGGACTCCTAAAATGCACGAGAGGGACAAACATGATGCACAGAGGACCTGGAATGAAAGTATCATTGCTTACTGTAAAATCAGCATTCAAACTGTTAAGGCAATTTTTAAAAATTCAGTGAGCATACCAAAGACATTTTGACACATGCAAGAATTCAAAATATTGACCTCCTACATGTCCTTTTGGAAAGAAAGTACTGGAATATATGCATTGGCAAAATGATGGATTAAAAAAAGAAGGAAGATGGGCCAAGGAGTTAGTTCAGTGGTTCCGGCGCCTGTCTTGCAAGCGCAAGGACCCGGGTTCGATCCCCGGTTACCACATACCATACTGGGTGTGGAGACTCACGCCCAGCAGCAATCAGTACCACATACCACAGTGCCGGGCGTGGTGGCTCACGCCTGTCATCCCAGCACTCGGGAGGCAGAGGCAGGAGGATTGCTGTGATGTGAATGGAGGCTGAGTCCAGGGCCAGCCTGAACCACAAAAACGAGACCCTGTCTCAAAAAAAAAAAGAAGGAAGATGGAGGTTTCAAGAGACGGGAGAATCTAACATAGCGGCGAGCAAAAGAAAGCTCCAGGATGAAGACTTATGCTTAGAGACCTGGAAAGTCAGAACAAGTGTTACAGGGAGTCGCTAATGACAGAAGGCCAGAGTTGTGGTTGGTTATGAACATGCACACTCCTCACCCTGGGGGGTGGCAGGATGGGCCTGACACGGTCAAATTCCCAGGTGGCATGGGACTAGATACAGACCCCATCTCACACCCCCATGCCACACCAAGACAGGTGCTTTCCTAACCCCCTCGGTGGACCTCAAGCTAATCAAGTTACAGTCTACCTCAGCCCACACGATCAGTACCCAACATCTAAGACTGATGCATACACAAATAATAGTATTAGATGATGAAATAAATAGTGGAAGAAATAGACCTTTGCACTTAGCAATTACCTCTGCATAATGGGAAGGTGTAAGAAAACTTTTCTAATCTGTGTTAGTTTTTTAAACTAAATACACATTTGTTACTTTGATGAAACTACTATTAACTCAAGTGCTTAAAGGTACAAATTAGTGGGAGAAGATAATATAAAAATGATATCTTGATATTGAAAGCTCTAAAACAGCTCATGGAAATTAGACTTCTACAGAAACAAATATTTCCAAATTATATTGGATTAAAAACAAAAATGTATTCATTGAACAAATTAAGACATTTAGCTTTTTTCTCTTAGTTTCTGTCAAGGATGTTATAGAAACTTGAATGTCTAAGAGAAATTTTTTAAAATCAGTTTTTGTTATAAAAGTTGAGTTGTATTCCCAGACAGCGAATGCCTTCGTTTCACTTCTGGCTTCTATAGAACCATATATACTCTGGGTAACTTAGACAGCAAATATCTATTTCTCACAATTCTGGAGGCTGAAAAATCTAAGACCAAGGAATCAGCAGATCAGGTGTAGATGAGAGTAAACCTTGCGCTTTGCAGGTGGCCGTCTGGCATCCTCACATACCAGGCAGCAAAGTTGAGAGTGTGCTTTGGTGTTCGAGAGCGTCCTGCTTTCCAAGCCACTGGTCCATGCACGAGATCTCCAGCCTCATGAGAAGTTCCTCCCACAGGCATGACTCCTAATCATCACAAGAAGTTTTAGGTTATGAATTTGAGAGAGGGCACAGACATTCCATCTGGAATGGCGGCAGGAGAAACACTGTTTACAAGTTTTAAGTTAACTTGTTTACAAGTTTACAAGTTAAAGATGAAGAACGAAACAATGAATATCAGTCTTCATTAAAATGTATGTTAACTCTCTGAAACTAACAACTCGAAGGAAAAGATGGTTTATTTGGCTCACGGCTTCAGTCCGTGGTCACCCCAGGCAGAGCATCGTGGGAGAAGGGGCGGAGGAGGATCGCTACTCCGGGATGCCACTAGGGAAACCGGAACAAGGGAGGAGTTGGAGAGGAAGGAGCTGAGGGCGAAAGCAGTCCCCAGGGTCATGTCCGCGGGACGTACTTCCGCCAGCCAGGCCTACTTCCGGGGGCCCCTTCCGCTATGACCTGGTAGATGATGCTGGAGTCCTCACATTCCAGTTTCCTCTCCACCAGTCTCTTAGTCTACTCAAAGATCAACCACCACAAAATAGAAGCAGTTTTCTACCCTTAGCAGTCATCTCAGCATTTCCCAGATATCTAATTTCCCTTTCCTGTCTTCTGAATCCCAGTAGTAGCTGCCACTTCTAAGGCTATTTCTTACTCTTACATTTATGCGTCTATAATTCTAATCTCCTCTGTTATCTGAAGGCAAGAAAACATTGTATGTGACACAGTATTTCAGCTTCTTTCCTTTATACAGCTTTAGGGCTTTGTACCCAGAAGGTGCTCAGGAAGTGTGTGTAAGAAATCCAGCTGCGCAGGTCAACGTACATCAAGGCTTTGACCTAACACAGTTAAGAAAGAGGAGCATCTTTCCTCTCTGGGTCCTCATATGATAATTAAAGTAAAACAAAATGGGGACATGCAGAAGGCCAACTATGATGCAGGCTTGGAAAGAGTGGAAGGCCCAGCTTTCCACAAGGAGATAAGATGAGAAAGAGCAGCCTCACCATGCGAGGCAGAGGGGAATGGAGCAACTTGGAGGAAAGCAAGACTTAGCCTCAGCAGGGCCCGAACAGGACTGTGCAGAGTCGCACGGTCCAACCCGAGCCCTTCTCTGATACCTACGGTCCCAACCTAACATGCTTCCTGCTAGGCCTTAGCTATGGTTAGGTCTGATTTCTCTGTAACTCTTCCTTAAGAATATAGCAGATTACTTACTTCAATATATCCAGTAACACTAAGCTTTAGTAATTATGGAAAACATGTATAATCACCATTGCGGGGGTGAAATTGCCTTTCTCTGGTCCAAATTAATTGCAGCAGGGAGTCATGGAACCTTTCCTGGAGGAGAAAAAGTTTAATGCTATTTAAAGAAAAAAAATTCATATGTATTCTTTTCTGGCAGAAATTTGCATCTTGATAATATTTTATTTGTATCTTTTTTAATGTCATGACAGGCAATGAATTTGATTTTGAAAAGGAATCATTTTGAATAATTAACCATGAATTACTCTAATTAGAAGAAAATAATTATAGGTTGGACACAAGCTTTTTCAATGCAAAGGATGGAAAAAGACTATTGAAAAAAAAAATAATGCCACCTGATAGATGTTGAGATGAGTCTGAAAGAGGGCTTTTCTTTGAATTAATCTTCAACTAAAGCATTTTGAATGCCTGCCATTAGAAAACATTCATATTTTTACAGGACAAAAATTTTTAATAAGCATATGTTGTTGGTTGGAGGATCTTCAGTGTAATAATTAAAGAAGACCTATTTTGTGCTTCCTAAAAGAGAAAATTCAGTTTCCCTTATTCCTCCCAGAATGACACTTCCTGGATCAGAACAACCTTAGGGAGACTGAACATATTTGTACATCACAGGGATGGTGGGGAAAATCTGTAGGTGGATTAGTGTACGCGTGTCACCCTGAAAACGTATGTGAGACAAGGGATGGAGCCGTAGCTCAGGGACAGACACTTGCCTCGCAGACCCTGCAGACACTTGATCCCAGCACTGAAAGACAAAACGTGTGTCAAACAATTAACACAGCAGAGTTGCACTTGTGGCTCCGGCCTCTGTAGAGACAGCTAGGAGGCCAACTGGTGAGACAAGCTGGACAAACAGGTGCCATTTGCAATGTCTTCCTGCCCGTAGGGACCAGGTGTGCGCCCAGGCAGGCGTGCACTGCGGGTACCTCGCCAGTCCCTGACTTCAGGTGTCTCGCTGCCTCTGTAGGTGTTTTGCTAATGTTAGCACCATTCATCTCACAGGATTGTAAGAAGGTGAAAATGAAATGTAGCATTAATTTTTCAAATTGAAAAGTGGCAATAAAATCATCGAACTTTGTTGGGGTAACTTGGAGGGTTTGGGAGGGTGGGGAATAATTGGAGAGATGTAAATCAAAGGATCCATGTAAAATAAATACATCTGGAGACCTAATATACAATATGAGGACTGTAGTTAGGCATAATAGATTACATTTGGGATTTGAGTTGCAAGTGGATTTTAGGTGGTCTTCTACACACAAAAGGTGACTTAGGACTGGGTAGATATGTTTGTTGGTTTGACAATAGTAACCACTTCTCTGTGCCTATCAAAACATCATGTTGCACATCTTAAACATATATGACAAAAATATAGTTTTAATATATTTGATTTTTACTGATAAATATACTGGCAATGTGGCAAATGAAAAACATCTGGCATATACTTGCATAAAGAAAAATGGAGGCTGAGATAATACTAGGAAGGAGCATGCATCCAACCCTTATGTTGATTCTTTCTGGACAGGGCAAGTGGATTTCACCAAAAAGGTGAGGCACCTTGGTGAGGAGATTAAAAACACAAACCCATGTATTTGTTCTTTGGTAATAGGAACTAA
Source organism: Petromus typicus (assembly GCA_004026965.1). Lineage (NCBI taxonomy): Eukaryota > Metazoa > Chordata > Mammalia > Rodentia > Petromuridae > Petromus > Petromus typicus. The sequence continues at coordinate 14,775 of PVIR01036194.1, forward strand.
AAGAAATAAGGCTATGGATGTCTAATTGTCTTATTTGATTTCCCATAACCTTGACATCTTGAAAGTTCACTCATCCAAAGACCGACACTCAGCCTCTTGGTAAAAGGGTTAATCCTGAATGGAACTTGAACGAGGCTGGAGTGGTCCCCTCACCCTGTGCACCGGGGGCTCCTCCTAACTTTCATCTGATGCCTCATTCCTACCTGTGGGCGCAGGTTCCTGCAAGGACAGTGGCCCAGGAGGACCTGTCTTCATTTGTCTTGGCTGAGGGCCTTGTACCTCAGACATAGCAGGGGGCCTCCGTGCACATATCCATGTGTGCCTTCACAGAAGTGAGACTTGAAATCTGGTTCCTGGCATCTGAAGTCATGTCTACGGAGACCACAGGAACATGTCCCATTTACTTACAGTCTCTAACAGCTTTCTGGATTGGCAAAGAAAGGATCGTTAGGTGGTGACTTTTGGAGGTATCTAGCTGATAACTCTGAGTTGCGACCTCTCAGTTCTGAACTCCTTCTGGAATCTTCCCGGGCTTCCCTACTGGGGCCACCAAGAACTGTAACACCTGCTACTCTGTGATGGAAAAAGTATTCCATCAGCCTCTCATGAGGGAATTCAATTCAATACTTGGTACGCTTAGGAAAGAGAAAACGAATGAGAATAAGATGAATAAGAATTCTAATTACTGGACTTGAATTTAAATTAATGAAATTTTGTTTCTTTCTTTACTCAGACCCGTTTGCATTACGTAATGTTCACATTCCTTGTGAGGAGGTTGTACCTGTACATAACGCATCTTCATTCACTTTTCATTCACTGTCTCTGCCTTCCCTCTCATTTCCATCCACCTCTTGATCCCCTTCCTTTTTCTTTTAATACATGTTTGCAATAATAACATTTGTGAGGGCATATAAAACATAAAAATGAAGAAGTCATTACTGGAGTCTAAATTGTAGATCATCTCGATGTATACATGTTTACAAGCCTGCTTTACTGTTTTAAATGAATTAACATTAACAGTTTTAATTTCCATATTACAATAGTCTGAAAATTGTTAGTGTAGTTCATCCTCTTAAATTGGTTTACCACATACACTTAATATAGAAGTGAAGCAGATCAAATTGTTTATCCCAAATTCTTAATTAATGATATCTGCATTAAGATTCATAAGTTTTTAGTTTTCTCATATGTGACATATCATATTT
>PVIR01036195.1:0-15973 GCA_004026965.1 Petromus typicus
ACACACCACTCAAAACCCCTTTCATTTGGAACAAATTTTAAATATATTTAAATATTTTTTAGACGATTTGCAGTTATCAGAAAGTGCCTTTGTTTTCAAGTAGCGAGTTTTTAAATAGAGGAAAAACAGAAAGCGTAAATAAAAGAAGAGAGACTCTGAGACACCAAGCTTTATTGAATTTATGGGTAAGCTTATTTAAAATTCAATCCAGCTTCTGTGCCTTCATAATCCTACAACAGTGTTAGAACCCAAACACTAGTTCTGACAAGGGAATGAGATTGATTATTCATATTCAGTTTAAATCTCTCTTGTCCTTAGAGAAATCATTCTGGAGAACAAAAATATCAGAGAGTGGGAAGAACATAACTTGGTCATGAATTTTTACTTTGGTGATTTCATTGATAGCAAAGCTGAACATGAGTTATCAGTGTTCTGGTTCAAAGAACCTGATTCATCCTTGCTAGAATGTTGAAGCACTTTAGTGTTCATGGATGCTGTTATGTCATTAACGCCTGCATGTACTGAGTTAACTAAATGCTATCAAGGCCCACAGACTGAACAGCTAAGAAGGTGCCTTAGGAAAAGTGTCAACTGGAGGTCGACGTGATACAGTGTATCTAATCTAATTTAAATCATGTATCTGTACCTTTAAAATATATTTATTTTAGTGCATATTTGCCATACATAACGATCCTATCCATAACAGAGAATTTGTGTCTGTACTGAACATATCTTAACTGTTTTTCTTTTTCCATTCTCTCCCTTCCATTAAACCTCTTTTCCATCCTCATTTATTTTATAAAATTATACATCTGTGGAGTGATATGTACTTTTACATGTAATCGTAAATATATGTGAATAAACACATAAATGTATATGTTATATTATATATGTATATGTGTAATACACGTGGATCTATTCATTGGTAATTGGCTTGAGGACCCCCTAATGACCCTCAAATCCATAGGTACTCAAGTCTATTGTATAAAATGCCTTATTTTTTTATTAGCGTGTGATCTTTCTCCATATATTTTAATTAGATATACATTACTTGTAATAGCTAATACTGTATCTACTCTATAAACATATTTGTATTGCTTTTTGGGACATGGCTAGAAAATTTATATACACATTCAATATAGACCCAACATTTTTCTAGATATATTCATATTTTTATCAATATAGTTTAATCCAGGGATATAAAATACACAATGTACACAGAACACTGTATGTAAATAATTTTTCTTGCTCACAGAACTATGTAAGAACTGCTTCTAAGATACAAGGTTTAGGTGAATAGAATAAATTATATAAGGTTTATGGAACTTCATTTAGTATTGCTAATGAAATAATAAAGCTTTAAGAATGATACTGAAAATTTGGGTGGATGATAAATTTGCTATGTTTACATCTAGATGTTCGGTTTCCCTCTGCCCTATCTGTATTGTGTCTCAGCAAGAGGGGAATAACTGTGTCTTAAACATGACTAGGTTTAAGGAAGTTTATGTGAGATCTTTTTGTTGTATCATTGGCTCAGTACGGTAAGCAAAATTTGTCGTGATTATTCAAGTGATTTTAAAAGCCATTCGACAGTGAGAAAAACTTAAGTTTTTGTGTAACAGAGCACTGATCAAAATAGCTCTTCACATGGCTCTTGCTCGGTGCTATTCTTGCATACTTCATGTATCTCTGCTGAAAATAAGGCTCAGTGCACTGCGCCTGATGGAGCTGATTTCTAGGAATTGTATTCATGTATGATATACCTAACACTGTGCCTTATGGAAGAAGATACTTAATGATAATATTATTATAAATATCAATATTCATCATAAATATGAATTTTCCTTTTAATAAAGAGTAGAAAAGAACAATTAATTCTTACTATGTTAACTATAAGAGAGAAAAATGCTAATGTTAGAGCAAGAAATGAGGACTGTTACTTTTCTCGGGTTTCAGAACAATTTTCTGAAAATATTAATAAGGTTTAATGTTAATTAAGGTCCACACAATTCATTTCCTGTAAACAACATTGTTTTTAGAACATTGTCACAAACAGTAGCAATCTGAGAATTACTGTTAGGCACTCAAAGCTGTTAAAACTTTCATTTACACTGATTGAAGTAAGAGCCTTACTTGGAATTTGATAGTAAATCCTGAAGATCCTCATATCCTAGAAGAACTTTGAAAGGACCCACCTACACTTTTGGCCATGTAAATGAATTCTTGCAACTGAATTAACACAGACAAGAAAGACCTGAAAAAATACCTTAATATATGCATGAGAGCATGTTGTAAACGACTTGAAATTCAAAGTCATGATTCATTTTGAAATATCCATCATACGGAGAACATATGTGCACAAAGTCTTTAAGAAAATATTCCAACTGATGACTGACTGACCACTGAGTGGCCCACCAGACATGAGGATTAAAAATAGAAATTAAACAAAAAGTAACAAAAAAGAACATAGTCATGTGCCAAAGTATATGCAGGATTTACTGGAATAATCCATAACAGTAAGTAAAACAACAAGTAGTAACAAGAAAAAAAAAAAAAAGGTATGATGCCAATCCTAGGATAAAGGCAGATATGTAATGCCAGAGCTGTTAAAACATATTTTCTAAAATCTTTGACTTTCCAGAAAAATATGTATATGGGGCTCGTTGAAGCACAAAAGTATGATATACAAGGAAAGAAGTAAACAGATTATATATTTAATAGCTAAAGAACATAGCAGCTCCTAAAAGTAAATTCTAAGAATAAAAAAAGTAGTATCCAAGGAAGAAAAGTATAACAATGATATTCTTCCAAGTAAATAAGATTAAGAGTTAGATGATCTAAAAAGAAAACAGATACAAATTCTGCAATGAAAAGAATAACTGAAAATTTTAAAATTAGCTCAATGTATTCAAAAGTCGATTGGAACTGAGACACGTGAAGACAGTGCAGTAGGGAATATTAAGTTTGTGGAATAGAGAGAAAGAATAAATGAGAGTGTGTCAAGGGTTGTCAATCACTTCAACACACTCGCCATGGAAGGCTTAGAAGGAGACGAGAAAGAAAAAAGAGCAGAAGTCAATATGTTAAAAATAATTCCTCCATGGGCCAGGGAGTTAGCTCAGTGGTTCTGGTGCCTGCAAGGACCCGGGTTTGATTCCCCAGTAGCCACATACCATACTGGGCGTGGAGACTCACGCCCAGCAGCAACCAGTACCACATACCACAGTGTCGGGTATGGTGGCTCATGCCTGTAATCCCAGCACTCAGGAGGCAGAGGCAGGAGGATTGCTGTGATGTGAGTTGGAGGCTGAGCTCAGGGCCAGCCTGAACCACAAAGTGAGACCCTGTCTCAAAAAACCTAAAAATAAATAAATAAATAAATAAATAAAATAATAATTCCTCCATATTTTTCAGATTGTTTAGACAACATGAATATAAATATTTCAGATGTGCAAAATTTGCATTGGATACACTAAAGGAAATTCAGACTACTTTAGAGTTAAACTGTTGTAAGTTATATACTATAAAATCTCAAAACAGTGAAAGAACTGAGATGAGTATTTCAAGCAAACCTGATGTATATACATGCTAGAATGTCCTTTAACTGAGGTTTTACTTGATTTAATAAATGAAACCAATAGCAGATAAAAAATAACATTGGAAAAGGTAAGTACATAAATATATATGTAAATATAACAACACAACTTAATATTTGTATTTATTATTTCCCTTTCTTTGTTTCTTTCTTTGCTTCTTCCTTTATTTCTTTCTTTCTATCCTTCTTCCTTTCCTTCTTTCTTTTTCATTCTTTCTTGCAGCACTGGGGATGGAACTCAGGCCCCTGTCCTTTCAAGATGCTCATGATACCGCTTGAGCTAAATCCCTGGCCCCTCTAATTTTCAATTACAATTTATAGTCATGACATAATGATTACAAAGATAAAATCTACATGATGATACTAACTAGTAGTACCATGTTTCATGAACTTAATTCTTTCTATGATTCTAACCACGAACAGTATTAGATGAGAATAAAATCAAATTTAATGGTTAGGTTCAGTGTCGACCTTATGGGGAAATTCAGTCAGGTTCTCAGTTAATTCATTACCAGAAGTGTGGAAAGAATGACATCTACTAACCGAAGTATCACTGAATAACATCAATGACACAGAAGGGATCAGAGTTAAAGTGAGACATTTTGAAAACTATAAATATATTATTAATATGAACCAGTTCTTTGTATCTAAGATATTAATTTTATTCTATGAGGAAATTATTTAGGAAGTTTCCAATGACATATAACTACAGAAAATAATGTTGGAATCCAAATGAAAAGTTTAATTGATCATTAAATACCAACTGCAAAATTTATCAGAATCTTAATTCATCTGCTTTTGTTCATCCACAAGGAACCAATTAACCTGAGAGGTTGTGATAATTGGGGCCTAAAATATATACACCTAGTAACAAAACTGTCACGTATATTTGTCACAAACATAAATTTTGTAAAAACCAATGCAACTTTGCAAATATTTCCAAAGGCACACCTACTAGAAAACTGCCTGCTCACCACTGAGTTGTTATTGATCCATTTTGCAAAATATGACTGATTTAAGACAAATAAGGTAATTCTCTTCATTTCCATAAAACTATTCTCCTTGACTTCACGTTTTTGAATGTCCACATAGTTTTCAATAGTGTGAATAGTCTCAGCTGCAAAGATATTGCAAAAATAACTACCTTTCAGAGAACCTAAGCTTGTCATTTAGTACTATTTAGTAGTATTAATGATACTATGTAATACAAAAGATAATAGTAAATGACATTAGAAAACCCAATAAAAATATTAGACATAAAACAGTGGAATTTTTATCAGCTGTTTCTCAAAGTACTGCTGTGTAGAGTATACAAAGAACTTAAAAAAAATCAGCCTCTCAAATTTAAAGATCTAGTTCAAAAATGGGCATCTGAAATGAACAGACATTTTTCAGATGAAGAAATAAAAGCAGCAATGAAATACAAAGAAATGTTCAACATCACTGATCATTCCAGAGATGCAGATGAAAACTACACAGAGATCTCATTCCAGAAAGAATGACTGATATCATGAAGAAAACCAATGGTTTGTTTCTCAGGGGAGAAACAAATCCTTCTCTACTCTTCTGGGAATGAATACTGATGCACACACTATGGTGATCAGTGTGGAGATTCCTTAAAAAACCAGGAGTTGAGATCCCATTTGACCTGGTTATTCTCCTGCTGTGAAGGAATTCAAAGAATATTACCTCAATGGATTAGTTACATCCATGTGTATAGCAACTCAATTTGTGATTGTTCAATCTTGGAAGCAGTTCAAATGCCCACAAACAGGAGACTGGATAAAAAGGATGTGTTTTTTTCTATAGAATGAAATCTTACTCAGCCATAAAGAGTGATATATATGAGTCATTCATAATCAAATGGATATACCCTGGGGAAATACTCATAAGTGAAATAAGTAGGACACAGATATGTAATAACTGTGTCTTCTCTATATGAAAGATTGAACATGTAAATGAATGTAAAACAGTGACAGGTAATGTGAAATAGGAAGAAAATATGGTAAAGGAAAAGGGAAACTTTGGGAAAGGGAAAGTAAAGAAAGGAAAGAAAAAACTTGATAATAATAATAAAAAGAAAAGATAATGTATTATTGGGGCAGACATTAGAAGGAGGACAGGGGAATGGGGAAAATTAGGAATCAAGATATGTCATATGTAGGTACAAACCTTCAATATTGAATGTGATCATAACGCACATGTAAATGTACCAATGAAGCCAATTTAAAAATATTAGATATAAATGTACCTTATCAATAGTTACACTAAATAAAAATAGATTAAACACTAATTTAGAAAAGGAAGTGCATTTTAAAAAGAGAGAGATTTCTTTGGAACTGAACCAAGCAATTCTATACCCAGGCTCCTGACATTACATGGCAGCAGTGACCAGGTGAGACATGGCCACACGAGACAGTTGTGGATCAGACACAGGCTGGACGTAGATCCCTGGGAAGGTTAGCCTTGGGCTAGGAGCATTCTCACAGGATGGAGGATATGACTTTAAAATTCCCATGGAGGCAGAAAAGACATAGATAGAATAGCAAAGGGAATCCTGAGCGACAAGGGTGCACAGGGGGCACCATGATCCTGGATTTCAAGTTATATTCTAAAGCATCAGTGATAAAAACAACATGGTATTGACACAAAAACAGACATGCAAATCAGTGGAACAGGATAAAGGGTGCACAAACAACCCCAGGCACATTTAGGTATCTGAGTTTTAACAAGATAGTCCAAGAAATGTAGTAGAGAAAAGACAGGCTTATTAAGATGTTACTTGAAAAACAGGCTTTTGATAAGCAAAACCATGAATCTAAACCACTACATGATAAAGTAAAATAAAAATGAATCCAAGATTTGAATTTTAAAATGGAAGCACTTAATTTTCTGGAAGGTAAAAAAGGTTAAACTGTTGAAGACAAATACTTTCTGAACAGAAACCCTGTTGTACGAGGTATAACATCAAGAATCAACAAATGAGAACTTATTAAATTACAAAGCTTCGTCCCAAAAAAGGAAATAGCCAACAGAGTAACAAAGATTACATATCAATGGGGAAGAATTTTGCAGTAATTCCATGGACAGGGATTAATAATAACAATATTTAAATCACTAAAAGTAATCCTCCTCCAAGTATAGCAGACCTCTTCAAAAAATGGGAAACTAGAAAGAATAGATGCTTCTCTGAAGTACAAATCACCAATAAACAAAAATATCTTTTCAACAGAGTTAAAGGCATCGTATAGGTACATACTCACCATGCTACAAACACATTCATGACATAGCCGCAGTGTAATTGATTTGAAGTGACTGGCCAGAGGGAGGTTCCAGTGGAAATGCAGGTTATAGGGACAAAGCAGAGGAGAATGTGGCCGCAGAGAAGGAATAAGACAATGAAGGGAAAAAAATGATCCAGGAACTCTCACCAGAGGAAAAAGTATACATAGAGCAAGAGATATCTTGGGGTGTCCATTAGCATTGTATTGCCCTGTTGTTAAAGTTAATATGAAGCAAGAATTATGATTGTAATAGCCTCCTTCTAACACAGTTTCAATATAATATCTTTATGTATATAATATTGGATTTTAAGTATTACTAAGTCATGTACATTAATGGAGACCAAAGGAGTTTAAAATTTGAAGGCATTTTAATACATTGGCATATTGCACTTTATAAATAAATTGTTAATTTTTAAGGGTATAGATTTAATAAGATAGCATTTTAGAATAAATTGAGAGACAGAAGGGAATTATTAGAAAACACATGCATTTATAGGTTGTAGGTATTTATTTATAACCAGATTGTAAATTCCAAACATTGTGGTTTTCTCTTGGAATTTTGAGAATCATTTAAGTATTTATTTTCGGTGTGGAAGTAAGTGCAATAAGGATGGCATAGATAGCATTGTTAATACACATCTGAATATATCAAAACATATTAACTTTTTACAAATCTTTCATTGGAGACTACAGTTTAAAGAACTGTGTCTTGTGATCAAGTTGACAGGAATGGGCTGTGGGAATTTGTGTAGGAACCTGAGAGTGAGCACCTAGCAGTGTCAGCATGGTACGTGGTGGGCAAGATCCACCTGAGGACTGTTACTTGAACTGTGTAAAATCAGAATGGAGGAAGCCTGCGTGCTGCCGATTTCCCAGGAAGCACTTTGTTGGGGCTGCTCATCTGGATAGAAAGTTGATCATTCCTGTAGACGGAAGAATTCAGATCCTCACTGTGCGTCTCTGAAGAAAGTTACTGTTCTCTTCTGGAGAACTCTGGTCTTTGCCTTTGTTTTAAGCGTTGCTTCCTGGCTCCAGAGCAGTCCTCTTGGCCCACTTACACAGATTCTTCCCCAGCAGGTGCAGACTTTCTAGCTTCCACCATTGGCCCTGATTCTTTTTAGTTGTGCACTCTTGTTACGGTCTTACATAGGAAATTGGGGTGGGCTGCAGGGTTTAGGCCAGACTTGTGAAGGACACTGACATGGGGTCTAGGCCCTCAGCTAGATTCTTCAGGTATCTAGCATGTGGACAGGTCTCTTGGGATCTTCTCCATTTGACTTCTAGGGTAAACATTATAAGATAATCTTATAAATTTTTGTCTTGTATTAAATCTGTTCCCTTGGAAACCTTGACTCCCATATTTACTTTCAAAGATACTTTAAGATTACCACTTGTTTTGTTGTTTTGTGAGAGAGATAAATGTTCTATGTGTGATCTGAGAGAAGAAAAACAAGTAAATCAAACTTCTTTTGAGAGAATTAGTAAGATACATATGCTTGATTGTTGTTGACAAAACAGTTTTTAACTTACAAATTATGAGAAAATTTAATAAATATTCTAATACTCAAAATGTACAGATATCATTTGATTATACAAAATGTAATTTGTATATACATCATAGTCAGAAAAATATTTTGTACCTATCCAAAAATCAAATACAGAGAAAAAAATCTTATATCCTTTGCTATGCTAAAAATTCATCATTTTATTTATAGGATATCTTCCAAGCCATTGTGACATTTCGTTGAACTATTTATTCTGAGACAGACATGTTTCCAAGTTATTTCATTCTTTAGCCCTGAACAGTTTTGTTTTGTTTGATCCTTGCTTTGATTTGGAGAGGAAGAGGTTTCACTCCGTGAGGTACATTTAAATGATGTTCTCAAAATAAACCAAAAAAGCAAATTATTTGCATGAACTGGTTCAATTGAGAAAATAATGTACTCCTGAACCCTCTTATCATCTCCTAGATTTGATGCTAGAAGATGGTGGAAGATTCCAGGACTGTTTACATACTTCTCAAAGCAAACTGCAGAAATAAATATTTTTTTCTCAACTTCAAGGAATATTCAAAAACATTATCCATATGCTCTCATAAGAACCATAAAATAAATCAATAAAAATTTTCTTTTGTACTTAGATATATGTAAAACATTTTATCAGCTTATTAGCTTTCATTAAAAATGTCAACATACATTTTTACCTAAAATTCCTATGGTTTATCAGAAATAAATAAATTAATAAAAACCAAAATTTGTGTGAATATGCTAAGAGTTCAAATACATTTGTTTAATAACTGGTTTATGGTTAGCTTTTTTCTCCAAATTAAAGCAACTGTGCGTGGATGCCTCTATGTGTGTGTGTGTGTGTGTGTGTGTGTGTGTGTGTGTGTGTGTGTGTGTAAGACCATATACGCATGCCTGATTGCACATACATTCATCTCTATGTATCTTGAAATATCTTTAACATGGATTGTTTTCTACTTTATGTCTAGCTAGAACATAGCTGGGTATTGGGAAAATGTTCATTTACTTCTGCATGTCAAGGATGGAAATACAGTTTTACCCTCACATGGTGACTAATGAGCCTGTCAGGGGACTGGTGTTTTACAGAGTTTTATGTAACAAAAGACTATTGGCTATTTTTTATTCTGTACTGAAAGTAGCAAAACATGGCAAGCAGAACTAAAATGTCAAATGTAATCTATCATGACTCAATTACATGTGACAAGAGACATAAAACTAAAGAAATGCATTATTCAAAACCCTAAGTGAAGATATTAGATAATGGAAATATTCCCTTTCTTATAATGTACTTATTTGACTTTATACAACTATGTCTCTTTAATTTACTGAAAACATAAACCCATACATGTAAATAATTTACTATTATCCACCTGATTTTGTAACATTGTAAAAAATATAATATCTTTAAATTTGTCATTAATTTTTTTCAAATTAGATACCAACAGGAAGAGTGTCATCAACATTTGTTATTAAAAAAAAATTGAGGGCTGGGGATTTAGCTCAGTGCTTCTGGTGCCTGTCTTGCAAGTGCAAGAGCCTGGTTCAATCCGTGCTAATCACATACAATACTGGGTGTGGAGACTCATGCTCAGCAGCAATCAGAGCCACATACCACTGTGTGGGGTGTGGTGGCTCACACCTGTAATCCCAGCACTCAGGAGACAGAGGCAGGAGGATTGCTTTGATTTGAGTTTGAGGCTGAGCTCAGGGCAAAGCTGAACTACATAGCAAGACCCTGTCTTTAAAAAAAAAAAAATCTGAGAAATATACTTTCACTATCAGCCCATCAATCAAAAATGGAGAATGAACATTGCAATTTCCTAGAACAAGTAGTAGAAAAGATTTCTAGAAGTTCATATAGTCAGAACTCTGAGAAGAAACTGAACATACAAACCTGTGTTTATTTTCATGTTGAATTGAGATGTAAGGATCATAAAGTATCCCAGTAGAATGTTTAGGGCCCAGAGAATCCAATAAAGCAATAGTGGGATTCTGGGAGATTTCAGAATATATTTCTTTGGGGAATAAAGTCCCATCATCCAAGGTAAGACGTTTTATTCAGATTTCCTGTAGCACCGTGTGCCTGGGACACACTTCTAAACATGGGAGCAGTGATCTGTGCAGTGCTGCACAACTAGGGAGACTACTGTGGTTCAGAATTGTGCTGTTTGATGAGACAGCTACTGAATGCTCATGGCTATTTTAATACAAGTTTTAATTAATTAAGTATTCTCAAAATAAAACTTTTATTCTTCATACACATTAGTATCCTTTTGACTGGTAATAGCCATAGGTGTTTTGTCACCTCTGTTTTGTCTGTTGGGAAACAGATGCTCAAAATTTGAAAGTGCAATCTATGTACTAGTTTGAAATTATTTAGTGTATCCAGATTTTATTTCTAAACATTACTTGTAATTGGGAAAATATTATAAACATCTGCCCTTGTTAAAAGGAAGTAAGCACCTATATTCTTTTTATTTTTCTTCTTAGTCAATTTTAAGTTAAATTTATTGTTTCATTTAACTAGTTACTTTAGTTAGCTCATAGCTATTCTTTCCTACTTCAGTTTTCTCTTTTTTCCCTATAATGGGCACCCCAGTTTTCTTATGTCTAGCAACACCAAGATTGTTCTAAGCACTAGCTGATTTCACCAACCCGTTTTATTTCAATGGAAACATAATTCACATTTAAACAGATTTCAGCTTTTGCATATATATTAATTCCTGAGGACTTTTCTGGATTTAAAGTCATAAAAATATCCTGGCAATGATTAAAGAATTTTCTTCAAACTGGAATGTTATACAATCTATAGTCACTGTCATGGTCAAAATAACTGTTGTATCAGCAACACATATTGAACATTCACTATTGTATTTGACTGCTGCATCAACTTGAGAAACAAATGCCCATCTCATGGGCTTACCACAGTCCTGTGTGTGGTAGAATAGATTTACTGAAAGTAGAAGACTCACCTGGGTTAGTGTGGGTCTAACCAACCAATAGACTTGAGGCCTGAAGGGTCTAAAAAATTAATAATAAGGAAAGCCCCCCTCTGTTTCTCTAGAGGAGCTCCTGTCTTCACTTTCTCTTTCATCATCTGTCTCCTGATTTCCAGCACTGACCATTACACTACTTTATACAAATTCACAGAACTCTATAGTGGGCATCAGGCCTTCTAATATTGACTGTATCCTTCAAATCTCCAGTGAGTGGTGAGCCTTTTCCAATTTTCTAGACTTGAGACTACCAGCAGTTATTGTGAGCCTGCCTTCTAAAGTCATATAAGTCATATAAGTGAATCCATATATATATATATATATATATATATATATATATATATATATATGAGAGAGAGATTCATATAAGTGAATTCATATATAAATATATGTATGTATGTATATATATAAATGTATGTATGTATGTGTATATATATATATATATATATATATATATATATATATATATATGGAGAGAGAGAGAATATATTTATATGCAATCTGTTTCTCTAGTGAGGTCTGACTGACATGTTTATGATAGCTTAAGTAATTTTAAACAGGTCATGTAATGTATATGTTGACATCCTATGAGGGAGAGATAACTGTGTTATCATGTCTTATTTGCATGCACAGGTGACTGGAATGTCAGCCATAAGTTATAGATGTCTGTCCCTCCCCCAGACATGGTGGCATATGGATTTGAATCCTGGCACTCTGGCAGGTTTGCTTGTTAGTAAACATTGTTTTAAATTAGTTCTCTCAATTTTCATAAGAAATACATTTTATCTAATATTCTACCTCTTATACCTTAGACTGATGCTTACTACACAGAATCCCATAGGAAATCTTTGTTTAATTCATAAACCAACAAAGTAAATTGATTAATTTTTAAAAAGTGAATGTAAACATGAAAATAAATTAATTAAGGTCCAGTGGTTTTCAATGTACCTGAATCTTTGCTTATCTTGCTTTTTTTTTTTTAAATTCACAAAAACATCCCACTGAGACTTAATGTGACTAATCACATCAGTGATTATTGTCAGTGTTGCTGGACCTCTAGTTCTTTGGCCTGGGTAATTTTCACAATTGCTTTCTGACAAAAGATTTATGGATAGGCTCTATCTTTTCTGCTCTGTCAGGCTAATGTGCATGGGCAGGATTTCTAATGCGATGATGCACAAAAGTTCAAAATTCAGAGAGCATTATAGAACAGTGTTGAGTATCAAGCTTCAAAATGGCAAATTTAAGAGTTAGGAAGATGCACTCCATTTATATGGATCATGTAATGCACAACCTCAAATTTCAGTACATTGATAGTGGAGCTTTACATTTTTCTCACACTGTATATCCATCAGGGGCTTGTGGGGATACCAAGTATCCATAGTACTCATATTTTAATGTCCATTAAGTGCTTATCTCAGACAGCAAGGGCTGCACTGGGCTGCCAAAGCAGGCTCCATGTCACAAATTTTTAATTGCCATTAGGGGCAGAAAAACAGTTCTGCTGAGTTAATGTTAGGAATTTGAGTCATAATCTTTAAAACACTCATAATTTAGGCTCCTAATTTCTCCTCCAAGCTAGTCTCCTATCATCTACAACCCCCATCCACAGAAGAACAAGGAAGTACAATCCTACAACTATGTGAAAAACAAATATTGGAAAAAGTATTCCTGAACTTCATTTTTGCTTGTCACAGATATGAAGAATAAGTAAATGAATGCACTCTGAACATGTTGAGGAAAATGCGTCTGGCATTGCACAGTGGTCCATTTAGAGATGACACTGTACAGAAACATTCCTAACAAATCACAGCATCTACTGCCTACTACTGCATAGGAACTCTGTGTCTGCCTCACAACATAACCATCTCTTCGGCACTCAAATATCCCAGGCCAGTCTCCTCCCTTTGCTTTTTCTGAGCATTGTTTTGGACTAGCTTAGAAACCCTGCCCTTATATCTACAAAATCTTCCTTATCTTATGTGTTGGGACAAAACCTTCATTTCTGCCCCACCAATATGTTTGTTATTAACATTTGAAAACTTCAGGATGGCTACAACAGACAAAATTTGCACCTAGTTGATCAATTAAGTAATAATTTAAGCTACAAAATGTTTCTAAACATGATGACTTATAAAATAAATCTTATGTATTTGGTTTATTTTATGCTTTTAGAACCATCAAATCTAATTCATCTTCTGTAACACAGTTCAGCAAAACCACCTGAAAAGGAGACAGGGTTGAGACCATGTGTTTTAGAATTGGGAAAGAATCATTTTATTTATTAAAACTATGACAAATAGGCTGGACATTTATCTCAGTGGTCCCAGGAAGTGCAAGGGCCTGAGTTCAATCCCTGGTAACCATACAACAAAGCCAGGCTAGGAGACTCATGTCCACCAGCAATCAAAACCATACACCACAGTGCTGGACATGGTGGCTCAAGCCTGTAATTCCCAGCACTTGGGAGGCAGAGGCAGGAGGATTGCTGTGAGTTCAAGGCTGAGCTCAAGGTCTGCCTGAACTACAAAGCAAGACCTTGTCTCAACAAAATGAAACAAAAAAAAAAAAACTCTGACAACTGAAAATTTTCATACACATAATTATTGTAGAGAATGTATTCAGCCCATGAGTGCCAGTGATGTAAATGTCCAAGCAATCTTTCCTATTCTTTCCAGTTTTCCCTATGTGTAATATAATTCACATAGCTTAATCTTATTTCTTACTATAGTGTATCAAAGAACTGCTGAGCAGTTATATTTTATGAATCTTCTTCATGTACTTTAAAAATAATTTGAAGACAAATCTCTGCCTACTCAACTCCCATCCTCAGTTAAAAAATAAATGAAGGAAGCCTCAGCTGGAGGAGCCAGTTGTGGGAAGAACTGTTAGTGGAGCTAAAGCTGCAGGTTGATAGTCTGATCAGGATGGTAATGTCCCAAAAGGACCAAGATTTCATGGTAGAGCCTATAGGGAAAAGCCAGTGGGGAGCCAAGCTGGTAATGGTAAAGTCCTGGGCAAGAAGTTGGAGGAAAGAGGCTTTGACAAGGCCTATGTGGTTCTTGGACAACTTCTGGTACTAAAGAATGATGAAAACTTCTTCCCTGAATGGCTAAAGGATACATGTGGTGCCAGCAACAAGCAGAGCCAGGACTGCTTTGGGTGCCTCCGAGAGTGGTGTGATGACTTCTTGTGATGCTGTGTGGGGAGCCCTCAATGCCAGCCCCAGCGGCCAAGTGTCTAGAGTTCACAGCTGAGTGGGCGCACCTCACTCTCTACAACGGAAATGATTGCTGATGTTGTACTCACCTCTTATGTGTTCCAGTGTCTTTTGGGAGTTCTCTTCCCTACACCATTTCAACATTTTTGGAAATCTCATTCTTGCATGCATTTCCCTACTTTCTCCTTCCCTTGCCAGTTCCTTGGTGACAGTTACCAGCTTTCTTACATGGCTTTTCAGCCCCTTCCCTCACATCCACCCACATCTCTGGTGTGTAGGATGCTATTTGGCTCCCATTATTTTAGCAGAACAGTCACTGTCATTAGATCAATAAAATCAGCAGCCTTCATCACTAAAAATAAATAAATAAATAAATAAATAAATAAATAACATTATAGACATGTCTGTTGTCAGAATGGTAAAAGTTGACATCACTTTTTTTAGATTATAACTGGTCAAATATTTGTATAAATCAAGCAACAAATCAGATATATTTGCAGATTTGGAGTAATGTATTGATACCTCATCCTACAATCTTTCCTACAATGTGAGAGGAAATACAGTGTTTGAAGCAAAAAAACTAATCCTCAGCCTAGAATTTACACTGATGAGTAAATATAAATATTTTTTAGAGAAATAAATGCTAGAAATGTATTGGAAAATAAAAAGTCTTGTGGCCCAAAGAGAAAAAAAAAAACAAAAAACAAAAAACAAAACCAAAAAAAACTATAGAATGTGTATAATAATGGCCTAAATATTGCTAGTCTTACTGCTATTCTAATCAAAATGTTTGGAATTTCTTGGGTCTCTGAATTTTAAAAATAATCAAAACAGTAGATGAAAACTAACCATTTTAAGCATGGTGTGTATCTAAATGTTCTTACAAAGTTTCATGCAGTCATGAGTGTCTATATTTACAGTGTATGATAATCAAGGATGTGATGCTGATTAAGGATATAATGCTGAGATTAATTCATGGTGTGACTGGAGAAAGACTGAGGAAGAGATAGAAAGAGAGAAAGTTGCTCACTTGCTGCTTACTACTTTATTGCTTTGCTGCCTTCTGCCCATCATGAACGGCTTCTTTCCATCAGTGCTCTTCTGCCAGTGTCGCCTTGTCTTAGAACTATCTGGTTATGGACTGAGACCTCTACAAAATGTGAACTGAAATATACTTCTCCTCTTTCAACTTTGAGTGTCAAGCATTTTGTTTCATCAACAAGTGATGGAGACAACTCCAACTGAGCTACAAATTCATAAACTGACTTTTAATATAAAGCTCTGGGTCTGCCTTTTACCCCACAGTGGCTTGCACGAAAAGTCAGTAATTGGTGTGTGAGAAAGGAATAACT
>PVIR01036196.1:5000-15977 GCA_004026965.1 Petromus typicus
GACCTTTCTATAGTTTTGATTTTTCCCAGTTGAGAGTTTTTTCATTTAAGTATGTTAATATATTTTGAGAACTGTTGGGAAATAGCACTTACAAAATATGAATCTGTTTTGGACTCAAAAAACTTATTATTTGTATAGTGGACTTGAGAAGGTGAATATATTTCCTCATCATATTTGATTGACAGTGATTTAACTGTAGCATTATCCTTTCATAAACAGTGATGCTATCGTCTGGTAGGTGAAGAAAGCCCTTACTCATGCATACACTAAATATGTGTAAAATGTCAAGATATTATCAAGCTCATACAATGATGCATACTAAATACTTTCCTGGGATAACTTGATTTAATCTAAAATGGTAATTGAAAGAATTAACAATTTTAGCTTTTACTTAAAAAAAAGGATTTATAACGTTGGTTTATGTTTCTTCATAAGTGCATTAGTACTGTGCTCATTAGATTCTTTGCTAAAATTTATATCTGCTGATATAAATAAACAGTGATCAATTAGTGACTTTTAACCATCAGTACTTTAAGTACTTTTTCATTAGTACTAAGTGAATTAAATCACTGCATTGTATAGTTATCTTAGTTTGATAAGAAATTAGTAGTAGATATATTATTGACCCTTTTATATTAGAGAATTGAGGACATAAAAAATACAGTATAACATTTTTTTTCTTGCCAATCAAGAATGACCTGATTTGTCAGTATATACAGTTTGTGCTGTAAGTCTTACCTCTACTTTGATTATGCTAATAGGCTTATCATTCCAGTAAATATGGTAACAATTTTGGCATTTAAATAGGACTATTATCTTGAAGTTTTTCTGTATCAAAATGAAGGCTATAGTTTAGCCAGCCTTTTTTCCCCCATCATTATTAAGTTTTTTTGTTTAATTTCTTTGAAGATCATTCCAGTGCCAAATTGAGTAAAATATAATAGAAAAACCTTAATTATATATCTAGCTTATGATTTGGTGATCGTAGATATTTGCTGAATATTTGACTTAAAATTACTAATAATAGTTTTGGAATTTTTATAGCTACATGATTGAGGAATAAAGATGTTAGAAAAATACAGTAATTGTCTAAGAAAATCTTAGTGGCCAGAAACTAAATAAAAAACATATTAAAAATAACATTTAACTACTGCGTTATATATTTTTATGGGTATTAAACTGTGAGACTTATGTAATAAATTTTATCTTAAGTCTAGAATTGTTCATTTTTCTGGTACACTCATACAGAGCACACACACACAAAAATACTGTGGTTTCTTAGTGAGAATCGTGGTATTTACCATTTGCTTTAACAGTTCATTTCCAGTAGATGGCTACAGTTCACTACCAAATTGCACTTATAATGGATTTTTTTTTACAGTAACTAAATTGGAAGATGAAGGTTGAATTACTATAAATGAGTTGCCCTATACATTTTTCTTGTTTCGTGTGCTTAGTCAGCTAGCATCATTATTTTTTTAAAGAATAAATTTTAAAACTGACCTAAAAGAGATGTTTTTCTTTTCTCTTTATTAAATATATAGTAATGACATTATTTATCATTTCATTCTTAATTACTTACTTTAAAAAATTCTGAGCTTTGTGTAATGGCAGTATCATGGCTGATGATATTTATTCAAGGTACAATTGTTGCTAATTGAAAAATTCTTTACTTTTTGAGGAAGACTACTAATTATTAAGTTACATAAAAATTCCATTATTATAAAAATCTTTGCTTTTGTAATTTGAATTTTATTTATTTCAGCTTTTGAGGCGTTTATCACTTTGTTGCCTAGATTTACTGGCATTAAGTATTATTTCAAATGCAACATATGCATGTGTATATATATAATTTTTCTTAGTCTGGCTTTACATCAGAATATTTAGAATTGACTTAAAATTGTATGTGTTCAATTTGACTATTCAGAAAAATATCACTTTATGAAATATTTAAAATATGCACTTGTAGTTGGACATATATTTGACTATAGAAGTAACTTGTATGTGTAGCATTAAGATAAGTATCACTTTTTTTTACTCTCCATAAATATAAATATGTCTCATATCTTAATGATCCTGAATTTATTATGTTTGTAGGGGTTTCAGATACAATAAAAATTTTTGAAAAAAGTAGAGTTCTCCCTCCCCTCCTGAGGACTGCTATGTAATTTGTCTTTCCACTTTCGGTGATACTTGTTTTTCTTTCTTTGAGGTGTGTGCACGTGTGTGTGCATGCTTGCATGTGCCTGCATAGATTCATTTTTGTAGCTGATGTGATATTTATATCTTGAAGGTATTGAGTAAATCTAGCACTTTGAAGTTTTGTTTTACAAATGAAAATATCAGTTTTGTGTGATATTATAAGACTGGAATTTTAAGCCCTTTTTAAGGCAACTGCTGATTTATATTCTGGATACAACTGCTTAATCTATTATTAATAAACATTTTACTTATCTATACGAACTACAAAATAATGCTAATGTTCTGGGAAAATTTTATTTTTACATTTTAAATTTATATGTAGATGTTACATTTTTTCTGGAAGACATTGTTTTTTGTAGTTTTAATTTTTGCTACTGTACGATTGTATTAGAAGCAGATGTAAAAATGGGGCACAATTTTGGCTATTTAGCAGAAATTTTATTCATGCATTTGTTAAGGGACAATCTGTGACTCAAGCACAACTTCAGGTAGGTCACTTTACTTAAAAAATCACTGATTTATTTTTCTGTCCATACTGAAATTTTGTATTAAGGCAAAGGATTTTTTGTGTGCACACTGCATTTTTTGGGGATATATGTTAGTACTCGTCTGCGTACATCTATTTGTACCTATGCAAGAATTATCCTGTAAGACCTTATTAGACAAAGGATATTTGACCCCACCCTGAGACCATGCAATGCAAGTTTACAAAAGGATCAAGGAACACAGATTTTAATAATGCAAACAATATTAGTCCTGTCCCCTCTGGCATTGTGAACCTGGATATCCTGATTGTATACTTTGATTCCTAAACCGTGGAGATCTATGAGATGCCCCAGGGAGCACCTGGCTGAGCTGAGAACATTTCAGTGATTACAAGGATGGTGCCTGGAGGGCAATTAAAGGGCAGGGCGGGAGACAGGCAGTAATGAGTCCCTGCAGCACTCTAATGAACCACAGAAAGGGAAGCAGAGGATTAGGTAACAAATGTGGCTGAGTGAGGAAGATTATTGAGTAACACATGGATTATTTACTAAGAATATGATCATATATATATATATATATATATATATATATATATATATATATATTTAGAGGCAGATTTATGTATCTTGCCACTTAACACATTAAACATATTTGGTTTAGATGAAGAATTTATATTTTATTAATAAAAGTGAGTGATATTTTTCTGTGCTGCTTTTTGCTGTGCTAAAGTTTTCTTTAAATGATGCACTTGCTTTGAATGTAGTTATTTTATTTACTATTGAGTTTGTAGATATCCTTTTCTTGTGTGTACAGTAATTTCATTCAAGTGTTGAACTAGCTTGCCTATCTACTTCCTGTTTATTTATTATATTTCTGCGTTGTTAATATGTGTAACAGAATGCAGACTTTTTTTGATCTAGTTTAAGCCTGTGAAAACTATAAAATTGAAGGCAGTGTCTTAAAATACATCTTTCTGTGTATAATATAAAAAGATTGTAGCAGACTGTTGTATACTATATATAATTTACACAGGAGCTTCCAGTTGATTTAAATTGTTTTGTTCTACTGCAGTTTTTTTTTTTTTTTTTTTGCTTAAGAATACTTTAATAGTATCATATATGATTTTCTGTTTTCCCACTTATTGTGTAGGGAGAAAAACAGTGACAAGGGAACCTGATAAGAACTTGAGTCTGAATGATAACCTAGTTACTTAACTGTAGTCTCCTTTAGCCAATGTGCCTTACACAGGTGTTAGTTTATGGGCTTTCTTGCTTCATTGATCTTTGCTATAGTGTATGCACAGGCTCTGAGAGACAAACAACTGGCTGGAAGGTGTTCACCTACACATGTACTTTGGTTCTTGGGTCTTTTCTCCCCATTGTCTGAGTCACTTCTCAGATACTACTTTAGTAGCCTCTCTACACTATGCTTGTTTCACAGTTCCAGGAATACTGTGTGGTCACTTGGGGAGCCTGCGGTGCTGTCTCTTGTTGGCCACTAGGCGGAGTCAAGGAGTGTCCCTATAATTCCTCACCTACCTTGCTCCTTTCTCTACTGTATCCTTTTGGACTTCCTTTCCAGTTACTTTCTCTCATCCATTTCTTTCTTCCTTTAGTAATTTTTTTCTTCCTTCTCACTTTGTCCTTTCTTACCCTTTCCTCTCTTTGGAGGAAATTGAAAGTATTATGGAACCTTACCTCTTGCAACAGTTGTATATCACTACAATCTGAGCAGCAATTTGTCTGTATTTTTTAAAGTCACTGTCATTTGGCTCCCGGTAACTGCTATATGCATACTTAAAGGATAGCAATACTTTGCAGTTTTGCAGTTTTAATAAGTAAATGATTCTTGGAGGAAGTGTTACTATCTAGGTAACTATTGGCTTGTGTTTAAAATAATAAAAAAGAAAACTGTGATTTGTAAAATACCCACTGATTATCAGAAATGATTCCGTAAAAATATCCCTAAATCCTATTCCAGCCTATTTTTGTTTTAATTAGAATACTCCAGCATTGTGAATATTCTTGGCATTGTGTTCTTCCTATTAAAATATATTCAGAGGTGACTGGATTTATGTTATATGATTATTTGCTTGGAGTGTTCTCATAAAAAGAAGGAGATATTTATTCAACTATGATAGTCAGTAAATTTGACTTAAGCATTTATAAATAAAGATTTTATCATTCTCTAAAGAACAACTGTTAATGTGAATTTATGTAGCATTTAATAACTACATATATTTTCAGTTGTATAGTACAATATATTTTACATATATGTTTTCACTTATTGTATCCAGCTGGCTAATATGGGTGCATATTAGTATCCCTCTAGCTCCCAAATTTGCCTTCTCTGGGTATTTGAAAACTATAGATTTCTTTTAAATAGATAAATTAGATTGAGAGCTTAATATTGTTGTATTTTAAGCCTGCTTTCAGGTTTTATATACTTTATACATAAATGCATGATTGTAAATTTAGACATTTTTGGTAAAGATTATATTCATAGATTTTCATTTTAACCTTAAAATTTTTATGTTTTGTAAATCTGTTTCATTATTAATTGAAAAGGCTTCATATATGTGGAATTCATTACACAACATATAGGATATTAGTTATTATAGAATCAACTTACATAAGAATATGACGTTCTAAAATTGATGAAATTATACAATAGTTCTGTTTGTATTTAATTTATAAATTATTGATAGCAGTTTTATTTAGCTAAAACTCTTGGCTATATTTTTGTGTCACTAAATATGTATTGTAAGAAATTTATATAGTTGAATTGCAAATCCAGACTGTAGATACAAGAGCTGTGGCTGATGTTTTTGTTTGAGAAACAAACAGATAAAAACATTTGTGAATCTTTTAATGATTATATTCCCTGATAGCTTTCATAAGAAAGGATGTAATTTGTGATGACTTCAATAAAAAGACAACAGCAACAAAACTTTCTGAGTTAGCGGCAAAGTAAATGGGGGCTGGTTTTGCATTTTGAACAGAAATGTTATGAACTGTGATTGAATTTGTCGTGAAAGTGTGTCACTATTAATAAAAGTATTTAGGTACAAGTATACTGGGCTTTTTAGCCTTTTTAAGGTTAAGGGTTGACTAACGTGAAAAGTCATTTGTGTGCTTTTAGTAATATGCAGTAAAAGACAAATATATTTCTGTGCATTTTGGATTATTGTGCCATTTCTTATTTCAAACCTTTTTTGTCAGGGCACCAGGCAAAACAATGATGCTTTGAGGACGTAATTAAAGATATTGTTCAAAGAACAACTTTCTGCATATTTGAATTATTACTGTCATCAAAATCATACAAATATGGAAATATGATTGCCAGAAGCACATAAATCAATGATCAGCATGGCCTCAAAATCCAATAAATATGTAGAGTTAAATACTTTAAAATGCAAATAGCATCTGATAATTTGCATATGGTAGAGTTTAAAGGAAATTTGTTGCTTAACAACCTCTAAGGTACCAGTTAGGGCTGTGGGTAAACATAGATTTTTTTATTCATCATTGGTCAAGTTGCAAGATTTGATAAATGATGGGAGACTGCTTTCCTTGGTTAAAATGACTGCAATCTTTACTGAATCCTAAAACTGCCTTGAAGTCATCTGAATAATTAAGAGTTAATTATTCTTCATCCATCTAGATCAGAAAAGGACAGATTTAGGGAAGGAATTTATAATTTTTGCCTCACATCCTGTCATGTCATAATGTGATAAACTAAACTGACTCCAGATAATATCTAGTGACCTTATAGTAATTATGCCTCACAAAACATTTTTGTTGCAATTTTTTAATTGCTTACATCGATTCTAGAAACTACATATTAACAGACTTATAAGTTTAGTTGTCTCCAAAGAAAGCAATATAAAATTCATTTTCTGTTACTATTATGTTTTAAGTTCATTACTGTGGATGCACACAAATACAGCAAACAGCTTTCCATGTGTTTTAGAAATAGCAAGCAGTGATTCCTAATAATTTATTAGAGGAATACAGATACACTGGGAAATTTTTTTTTTTTTAAGAAATTAAGTTGAAAGGGCAGTGAATCTTTCTTCACCTATTTTAATTTGAAATATTAAAATAACAAATCCATTTAATTAACTTAATATTCTTATAATTAATACAATGGAGCAGACAATTGTGGAGATTTATCAGTAGTTCATATCTTAAGAGACTTGAAAAGGCAGTTGAAGTAAAGAAATACATTATCTTGTGTTTTTGCCCATTAAAAGCAATTGTTATGGAATTCACATGAAAATCCAGTATCTACTTAGTGAATTTTGTATAAAACGATTTTCTTTGAGATAGAGTGTTTTGTGAATATTTACTAATCACAAGCAGAATTGTAATAAAGAAATCAATATGCATGATCCTTTTCCATGTAGTACAACAGGGTTACACTGTTAGGTTAAATACAGGCAGCATTCCTTTTCAGAAAATCAATTTGCTGTATAGCCTGCAATAGCCAGTCTTTCTGCACAGAGTCATTTTATGTTGTACACACAGTAAATTCTGTATTGGCATCTTCAAATAGTATTGACTTCTAAAAGGCTCTAAGCTTAGTAGCGTGACTTTAGGGAGAAAGGGCAAGTCTCTTAATGCAATAAACAAAAATGCTACATTTATTTTTGATATTTGGTCACAAACAAATCATTTTTTAAAATTTTTTAGTAGAAATACCAAATATGATTTTAGTGAGAAATATAATGTTATTACCTATATCTTTTTACATTCTCAGAGTCTACATTCTCAAGTTATCTGTATTTCTCAAAAATCACAATTTTTAAGCTAAGTACCAGTTGGTACTTATTTTGAAAAGTTGGAGAAAATTTGAAAAGATGAGATTATTTTATAGTGTATTTGTCACCTGCTTCCATTTCACACGGCCCAGCACAGCAGAAACAAAATCTGTTTTGGAGAAAGATTTACTAAATATCTAAAGCTACTGCACAATATACCACTGTTACTAAGGCAAAATATTGTGTGAAACATGTTTTATTTTTAGATCTCTTTATTCCTCACGCTAAATTTTGCTCTTAAAATATTTCACCCATTTTTGATATAGCTGTTTAATTTACAAGAGCAGCCTTTCTTTTAATGGTTATATATTTTTGAAGTAGTTGTTGATGGATCCTGATTATTGTTCATCCAAGCTGTAGTACGTTAGAGTGTACTCTGGTCTTGCTTGTATGCATGTTAAGCATTGTCTGTGTTTAAGTCATAAAGATGGGACTTTTTTTTTCTCAGTATGATCCCTGGGATACAGGGAAGCATTATGCCATTTAGTCTTTATAGTCTTGTGAGGTACTTTTGTTGTTTTGATTCCTATTTATTCACTGATTTTACAAAACTTTTCCTATTTACTGCATGAATTTCATTGCCTTATATTTGTTGTTAATGAATATACATATTAGATTACCACTGAGAAAGGGGTTTTATTTGTGAAATTATACCAGAGGTTTCCAATGAGGGCATGAAGGATTTAACAGTAGGAATATAAAATAAGGAGACTAATAATTGTATCTTAATTATTTTGCTGTCATCATGCTATCGTTTTATCTGTGAAGTCTGTATAATACAAGAGCTGAATATTATCTGAAATGCTTTTAGAGCACAGCATTAGATTTGGAAAGGTTCCTAAGTATAAGAAATAAGTAGATTTTGGTAAAGCTGTACATTTACCTATGGTTAAGTGTTTATAGAAACCTGTACATTTTAAACATAAATCATCATATGTAGAATGAGTTTGCATTTTGAGAAAAATATTCTTATAATAGGAACAGAATTAATCCAAATAACAGTATAAACTAAATCAGGCATAGCAGCAGACAGAAAAAATGCATTCAACCAGTAGGATCATGGATTTGTTTGATTCCGATAATTGAAAGTGTTTCATACTATTATTGCAACTTGAAGGCTTGTTTAAGTGTCTAACTGTCAGTCACTCTGGAAGGTGAAAAGTATTCAATTGTCACTCTGTCAGTCAATAGAGATGAGAACTGTCTGCCTAATGGATTTCTTTACATAGATGTCTGCATGGAGGTAGAAGTAAAATCAATGTGTTGTCATGTGTGAGTATGCTGCATCAAACTGCCAGGTGAATTGCAACTGTATTTCTGTAACATCTACATTCTTGTATTGTTTGTGGAAGGCAGAGGGAAGCTCTGCAAGCACAGGTGGTGAGATGCATATAATAGAAATATGCATTTGGTAAAAGCATTTTTTGAAGTCATTTATGTCCATGAAGACACACATTTTTATCTTAAAAAATCCATTTTACTTTACTTGAAATAAATGAAAAACCTCATATAATAAGGATATATATTTTAGATACATATTGGCCTGATGCAGCTTTTCAAGACTTTGGAATTGCACACACAGGTCATTTGTTGGAAGCCAGTTTTGGAACATGAATCAAGTTACTCAGTGCATATGTCCATTGAGTAACATTTCACAATTATCACCATGGTTTCATAAAGCAAAGGACATTTTTATGCACTAAGTCACTTCACACATGAACAATTTTTAATATAACAGTTAAAAAATTGAATAACCTGAAAAAGCTTCGTATTGATAATTTTTTTTTTTCCTTCTTCTGCCCTTTACGTTTTTAGTATAACTTTTAGTATTTATTACCTTTCCCTGCAGATAAGAGATTGTAGATTCCCAGCCGTGGAGTCCCAACTTGTTTGGTTTTTCAGAGCATCTGTGTGTGTTGCTCTTTAGCACAAGACAATAGGAATGCTGCCCTGTTCATAGAAAGTAGACAGGTTGATTGGATGTATAGTCTCAGTTTTAACATAGAAACATTCAGAGATCTATGGTTATTTTTCCTAAGATGAAATGCAGGTTTTCCAGTTGTACTTAGAAGACCTTAGGTACTTTTTTCCACAAATTTAGCATTATTGACCCTTGTAATGTAGAAGTAGTTATAGAGAGGGAATGACATAACATACAGAATTATCTATCACTTTGCTAAACAAATAATAATTTATAAAAGTGGGCTTTCCCCTGTACATTTCTATCATGTTTTACTATGTTGCTAGATTAGTTTGGAGGTGCAGAGCAGAAACTTTGATGTGTACTGTAGCTTTAATATGATTGAAGTTTTTGTCTGCCAACCTACTAGGTGTGTGGAATTCATTCAGAGCTGGCCTGGCACTTAGTGTTATGAGATTCATCCATAGGTGTTTCTGCCCCACTGTCTTTGGAGTAGGGCCTGCATGCTTTAGAACCCATCATGGTTCAAGATGGCTTCTGGGATGCTGGCTACTGTATCAGTGTTCCTGGCTGAAATCATGGCTGGAAAAGGTCACTTTCCTTGCAAAAAGATAGTCTGAAAGTCATCTGTAATTCTTTGGGTTTTATTTCACTGACTAGAACTTAGTACAAGTAGAAGAGGTGACGAGAAATGTGCTTTGACTGGTCACATTTTCCCTGTTCTCACTAATTAGAAAAGAAGGGAGAATCAGCATTGTAAGTTTTAGTCTCTGCCATCTTGTTAGTATATGAGCTTGAATTTTTGTATGATTTATGTATATAATATTCACACACATAATATCTGTGTACTATGTAAAGAGAAAGAACAAGCCAGTACCTGTCTATCTAACTACTCAGTTTAGGAACTATGCATTCATTTCTTCAGAAACCCTCCTTCTCCTTTTCCAGGCTCATTTTTTACTTCTCCACTCACTTGTAACCACTGTGCAACTTTTACCTGTTAACCATCCATTCAGTTTTCTTCACAGTTCATCCATTTAAACATGTAGTTCTAACTTACAGTGTTATTTAGTCAGCTTTGAAAATTTTAGAAGCAAACTTACACCTAAAGTTGTAAGAAAAGGACAATATTGCCACTGGAAAGGCTTGCAGAGACAATAAGTTGAAGAGTTTCTGGTTGTATTGTATCTTTAACTTTCCCCAGAACAGAAGCCCCTTCAGTTGTGTTCTTCAGTGTTTGTGGGCACTCTGCCTGGCAACACTGCCGCGTGGATGAGGCACTGGACAAACAGTTGAAACACAGTTTGAATGTGTGGTGATTTTTTTCCCTGTAATTAGCCTCACCATCTACTTACAGAGAAGGTCTAAGCAGAAACTTTCTGTGGGTAAGGTAAATGTTTTTAGCTTCTTCAGGCAGCAAGTTATGGTAAGGAAGCAGGACATGTAGTCAGACAAGCCAGGGCCAACTGAGAGTCTAGTGCCCTATCTCTGGGCACTCTGTGCTCGATTCATTAGGATGATAGAGTAACAGTGGGACTCATGGTGA
>PVIR01036197.1:0-15944 GCA_004026965.1 Petromus typicus
TTTTTTTTTTTTTTTTTTTTTTTTTGAGACAGGGTCTCACTTTGTGGTTCAGGCTGGCCCTGAGCTCAGCCTCAAACTCACATCACAACAATCCCTCCTGCCTCGGCCTCCCCTAGTGCCGGGATTACAGGCTGAGCCACTACGCCCTGCAGTATGGTATTTGGTTCTGATTGCTGGTGGGCGTGAGTTTCCACGCCCAGCTTTGTATGTGTTTACCGATTTGAACCCGGGCCGTTGCTCTTGCAAGACGGGCGCCAGAACCACTGAGCTAAATCCCCAGCCTACGAGAAAGAAAATTTAGCCAGGTGTGCCTGCCTGTAGGTTGAGGCAGCATTGCCAGAGTTCAAGGCCAATCCTGGCTACACAGTGAGTTCAGGGCCAGCCTAAATTACAGAGGAGACTTTGACTCAAAAAATTTAAAAGCAGAGCTTAAAACTTTTTTATTGTTAATTGTGGGCCTGGGATTTAGTCCAGCGGTTCTGCGCAAGTGCAAGGGCCTAGTTTCCACCCCGGTAAGCACACAGAACAATGGAGGGCGTGGAAACTCACGCCCACCAGCAATCAGAACCACAAACCCCAGAGCAGACATGGTGGCTCACGCCTGTAATCCCCAGCAGTGGGGAGGCAGAGGCAGGAGGATTACTGAGTTCAAGGCTGAGCTCAGAGCCAGCCTGAACTACAAAGTGAGAAGCTGTCTCAAAACAAAATAAACAAACAAAACACTGCTAATTCTGTATATCTAAATTATATAAAGCTAGAGATTGAGCTCAGTGGTTCCAACTCTGCCTGGCAAATGCAAGGTCCCAAGTTGATCCCTGGTAACCACATAGCACAATGCTGGGCGTGGTGACTCACATCTGTGAGCCCAGATAAAAAAAATTCTTTCTCTTATTTACTGATAACCACATACAAAAACGCCATAATCATAATCCCAGCACTCGGAGGCAGAGGCAAGGAGGACTGTTGAGTTGAGGCTAGCCTGGGCTACACAGCAAGTTTGGGGCCAGCCTGGACTACTAAGCGAGACCTTGTCTCAAAAAAAAAAAAAAAAAGTTACCATAGATGTTAGAAAATTAGCAGGTACATGCCTAAACTCACCAGCAGTCTTTCAAAAATTCAACATATTAATAACATTACTGAAATAAAAGATATATGAAAAGCTACCTATTTTCCATTAGTATAAATTCATTTATTTTCAATATCATACACATATACATGCCATAGATACACACACCTCCGTTAAAAAAAAAATTATATGGGGGGGAGTACTGGAAACTTAACCATAGGTCTTCTTACTGAGTTACGTGCCCAGATCCCCTCCTCTTTTCATTTTTTAAGCAGTGGCAAAGTTTTTTGTTTTTTATTCAAACAAAAGTAAAGAATGAGGGAAAAACTGGCTTTGCGAACTGACCTTTGTCCAAGTATAAGAGGAAAGATCAAAGTTCACCCTAAGGACACAGGGCGGGTCAGTCAAAGGATAGCCACAAAAGCCACAGCCCTTTTTTAATATTTTATTTTGAGACAGGGTATCGGTAACTCACTAAGTTACCCCAGCTAGTCTTGAACTTGTATTTCTCCTGACACAGTCTCTCAGCGTAGCGATCAGATGCACGCATGGCGTCCAGGTACGTAATGTATTTGACGTTCTGAATTTGAAACCAGACTAGGAATATGTCTGAATAGTGTATACCTTGTACTTATTGTGTGTGAAGCCAGGGGTCAAGCTTCACCACCAAAATTGAATTAAATAACATATATTCTACAACACAAAACATTTGTTTCAAAGTATCTTATTATTAAATTGGTCTTTCAAAAATAAGAATGAAATTGAAGATATAGCTCTGTGGTGCCGCACCAGCCGGACATGCGCAAGATTCTGAGGTACAAAAAAGCAATCTAATTTGTATCAGTTACTCCTGAATGTTAGCTTTACAACTACACGTATTTGTTGAGAACTTATTTTAAGATGTAAATTACTTCTAAATTTTCCCTCATAAACACAGTTTCCAAGCCTATAAACTTAAACAGAGCTAGCGTTGCAGGTCGCTCACAGAGTGGTCTACTTGTTCAACCTTCGGGCACCTCCTTCTCTCCGCCCCAGTTTGGGGTGCGCCGGTGAA
Organism: Petromus typicus; assembly: GCA_004026965.1. Classification (NCBI taxonomy): domain Eukaryota; kingdom Metazoa; phylum Chordata; class Mammalia; order Rodentia; family Petromuridae; genus Petromus; species Petromus typicus. The sequence goes on from PVIR01036197.1 coordinate 2,121, forward strand.
TGGCTTCAGAGGAGGAGTCATCTCCGGAGGCCAGCTGTGTGGTGTCCGGGCCTTCCGGTGTCCGCCTCTCGCTTCGGAATCTTCAAGATCATCAGAATCTGTGACTCGAGCTCGGGGCGCAACTAGCCTTAGTGCGTCTGCGCGGGTCTGGTCACTTCCGACCACGAGGAGGCCCCATCCGGGTGGATTTTTTAACGAGCGGTGGGGATTGATGAGGACATTAGGGTCCTATTGTAAGGCACAATAGGAAATGAACGGTTCCAAACAAAAGGCCATAGAACAATACTGTTACCACAGTGTGTGCTCACAGTCTTCATGGGCGACGTGACCAAGTTGGCCACTGTTAAAGGCTGCCATCTTGGATACAGGAATGCAAGCAGCATTGGTCAGACATACGACAGATTCTCGTTAAAAACAAATGTGACGTGAAAAGTGTCATTCAATACCCACAGACTTGGTTCCCCCCAAATATTGATACATTACAGCTTTGTGACCTCTGCTATAAATCCCAATGATTATGACCATGCATCGTAAACAGGCATAGTACTTTGCCAACTTTTTGATAACAGAATAACCACGAAACCGGAAGCAAAGCGTGCAATGACGTGCTGTGGTGCTAAATGACTCCTTATTATTCTAACCCTAAAGAAAACTTTATAGGTGTGATAGTGTTGTCATAAAGTTTTATCTCAAACATAAAGGATCATCGTAATATTTTGTTTTGTATCTTCTTAATCAAATTTATGAATGTGTCAACACCAGGGAGAAGTTTATTCCTTTTGAGATTGACAAGGAAGGAAAGCTATGACGAATCGAAACATCCTTCTTTTTTTTTTTTTTTTTAAGGTTTTTTGAGACAAGGTCTCGCTGTGTGGTTCAGGCTGGCACTCAGCTCAGCCTCAAACTCACATCACAGCAATCCTCCTGCCTCTGCCTCCCGAGTGCTGGGATTACAGGCGTGACCCACCACGCCCGGCACTGTGGTATGTGGTACTAGCTGCTGCTGGGCGTCTCCACGCCCAGCATTGTTATGTGGTTACCGGGGAATCGAACCCGGGTCCTTGCACTTGCAAGACAGGCGCCGGAACCACTGAGCTAACTCCCCGGCCCTCGAAACATCGTTCTATGGAGCACCAGACGCTGAAGGCTTGCGAGGAGGACGGTGGACCACTAGTCCACACCTGCTCTGCGGGAGCTCTCGGACAGAGGAGGAGACGTTTTTCAGTGTGATCGATCCAGATGTTATAAGACAGATAAAATGGCCTAAGGTCTTTTTTAGTATCTTCCATAATGCAGAACTAGTTCAACCATCTGAGGAGTTATTGGGAGAATTGGTTACAGGATTCTTGCTATCTTGTGCTCTCCTCTCACTACCAATTATTTGAGTGACTAAGTGTTGGATTAAATGAGCTTCCATTGGGCCGGGGATTTAGCTCAGTGGTTCCAGCGCCTGTCTTGCAAGCGCAAGGACCTGCGTTCGATCCCCGGTAACCACATACAATACTGGGTGAGGAGACTCACGCTCAGCAGCAACCAGTACCACATAGCACAGTGCCGGGCATGGTGGCTGACACCTGTAATCCCAGCACTCAGGAGGCAGAGGCAGGAGGATTGCTGTGATGTGAGTTGGAGGCTGAGCTCAGGGCCAGCCTGAACTACAAAGCAAGACCCTGACACACACATACAAACAAACAAACAAAAAAGAGCTTCCATTTGGAAGAAGCTCTCCAGGTTTCATTGTGATCCCTACGTGTATATCAGAAATGGGGTTTTCATATGGTTGCAAATATAGTCCTCAGTATGAAAAGTTAAAAACTGAAAAATATCTCTAAAGGATGAAAAGAATATTTCAACTTTTTGTCCCACTTTTATTTTCAAATTCAGACTTTGCACATATAATATAGTATCTGTTCATATGAAGGTATTCACATGAATAGAATGTAAGCCGTGGACTTTGTCAAATATGGTGGCACATGTTTGTAATCCCAGCATTCAGGAGACTGAAGCAGCACTGCGTCAAGTATCAGGAAGCCTGAGTTACACAGTGAACCCAAGGCCACCCAGTACTATACAGTGAGATCCTGGCTCATAAAACAAACAAAAAAGATACCTAGCTGAATGAGGATAAGGCTTTAAATATATTCCAAAATATTTATAAAACACGAGTTGAAATTGCTTCCAAAAGTAATGGCTAGCTAACAATTATTAATATTTTAAGCACAAATCACGTTTTGTTTGTTTTTTTGAGACAGGGTCCAACTTCTGTAGTTCAGGCTGGCCCGGAGCTCAGCCTTGAACTCGCAGCTGTCCTCTTGCATTTGACTCCAGATGCTGGGATTACAGGGGTGAGCCACCACGCCTGGCACTATGGTATGTGATATGTGGTTCTGACTGTTGGTGGGTGTGAGTCACCATGTCCAGCATTGTTTTAAGGTTACCGGGGATAGAACGCAGGCCCTTGCACTTACAAGGCAGGTGCCAGAACCACTGAACTAAATCCCTGGTCCTCATAAATCATGTACTTTGTAAATCGGTGAATTTAATTCTTAATTTCAATTGAAATATCTGAACTATTTTAGAGAAATCAATTTAAGAGCACCAAAAGAAACTATCCTCGAATCTAAGGTAGTTAGCCAATAACAATGCTTTATTGAAACTAATTTCCTTATGAGATCTAAAATTAGTTTGTGAAATAGTGCCACCTTTCCTGTATGAAGCTCAATAAATTATACATGCTATGAAAAAAATTACAAATTTAGATATTGTGTACTTTTAAATGTTTTTGTTCTTGGGGAACCAGAATGCTATCACAAATTCCTGCACATTTGTTAGAATTCATTTTTAAATCTATCTGAATCTCTTTCAACGGATAGGTAATTTTACATATCGATTTGTAGAATGAATGTTTGAGATTTATTCTACAGTTAATTTGTGGTATTAGGAATCAAGCCCAGGGCCTTGGTAATGAGTTATATCCCAAAACTCCCTCCCTTATTTTGAGACAAGGTTCTCATTAAGACACTGAACTGTGTCTAGGGTGGGACTGAACTTGTAATCCTCCAGGCTCTGTCTCCCTAGAGTACCAGGAGCACAAGCCACCATCCCTAGTTGATTTTGCTAGTATGTATCATTTGAAAAAAAAAAAACTCTATTCATTGGTATTCAAATTTTGATTGTCTTATGAATTTAAAAAACCTCTACTGTAGATCAGGTATGGTGGCAAACACTTATAATTCCAGCACTAAGGAGACAGAGGCAGGATGATCACCTTAAGTTTGAGGCCAACCTGGGCTAGTGAGTTCCAGGACAGTCTGAAAGGAGACCCTGTCTCAAAAACCAAAAAACAGGGCCAGGGATTTAGCTCAGTCGTTCTGGTTCTGGCACCTAGCTTGCAAGCACAAGGTCTTGAGTCCATCCCCGGTAACCACATACAACAATGCTGGGTGAGAAGACTCAAGCCAACCAGCAATCAGAATCACATACCACAGTGCCGGGCGTGGTGCCTCAGGCCTGTAATCCCAGCACTTGCGAGGTACAGGATTGCTGGGAGTGCAAGGCTGAGCTCATGGTCAGCCTGAACTACAAAAAAAAAGGGGGGGGGGGCTCTGTCTGAAAACAAAGCAAAACTTCCGCTGTATTAATTTTTTATTTTATTTGGTGACAGGGTCTTAATTTGTAGTTCAGGCTAACCCTGCAATCATTATGTAGCCTAGGCTAGAAGCCAACTCAGAATCTTCCTGCTTCTACCTCCCCGACACCCAGCATTGTGGTTTGCAGTACTGTGGACTGGGACCTTGAGCTTGCCAGGCAGAGACACTGATACCACTCTGTTAAATACCTGGCCCAGAAATAAAACTCATTTTTACTGTTTATCTGTCCCTTCACCTTTTAAAAAATTAATTTGGTTTAATTTTTGTAATCTTTGCAATAAACATCAACTTGTAATCTTTATGTCTCTTAATTTTCTTTGTACAGTTGTTCTTTACTTTCATTTATTTCAATTTTTTATTTTAATATGTAAAGCTGTAATTCTCTAAAGACTACAATTTAGCTCCTGCCCCGTTTTATTATGTAGTAATTCTGTGCTAACTCCATCTGAACTCTGGAAATTTTACTGATTTTAGGTATTTTTGGTGTTGGGATGGAATCCAATGATAAGTGCTCTCTATCAATGAGCTACCTCCCCAGTATCTGACTTTTAAAGAAACAAGAGACTAGAGAATGTAGACAATATATGGAGTTCAGGAGGTTCTTTACTAAATCTCTTGTGGACTAGAACATGGACAAATTTTACAATGTTGTATGTACTAGAAAAGTATATAAAGTACATTTGCTGGAAACAATACCAGCTCTCTATAATAAATATTTATATTTTCAACATTCTTATCTATTTACCTATTAACTTCATAGAGATGTGCCATATCTCACCCTTTAGGTTTACATGTCTAATTTGGAAAACAGATTGCTGCCGTTAATTTATACAAATGAGTATTTTTTAATAATGCCTTTGGTAAAAGCATTTACTAGATTCAAAATAATCTGGTGTAATCCAAGTCTCTGCCATTTAACAGTGGAATTCTGGCGGGGGAGTTAACTCAGTGGTTCAGGCATCTGTCTGGCAAGTGCAAGGTCCTGAGCTGATCCCTGGTACCCCAACCCCCCACAGACACAGTGTTTCTTCTGATTACTGATATTTTAAAATTACTTAGTACTTTATCCTAATCAAATGGCTTCCAGCCTATTTGTCTGAGACAAGTTTTAACTTTGTAATACAGGCTGGCCTTCAACTCACTGTAGCTCAGATCAGCTTCAAACTCAGGGTGGTCCTTTTGCCCCAGCCCAAGTGCTGGGAATAGTCATGTGACACCACACCGAAATCTAGCTAGCTTTCTACCTTTAACACACCCTTCTGTTGTGTCGAATTTTACCACTACCTTTTGGTCTAAAACATTTTTTTTTTTTTAAATAGACATTTGGGACTGGGGATTTAAACTCAGTGGTTCTGGTGACTGCCTTGCAAGCACAAGGTCCTGAGTTGGATCTTAGGTAACCACATACAATACTTTCATGTTTACTCACACCCATCAGCTAAAAAAGTAAAAATTAGCCACTGTAGTTGCCATGGAGGTCACTTGGCCACTCTGCCCCTGCCTGTTCTGGCTCGCGACCCAATGCCAGCAGCCCCCACGTCTTCAGTAACTGCCCATGAGGGAGTGCTGGTGGCAGGGCAGTGGGATTCCAGCCCTACAAGCCATGGCACTGCCCAGTTCTGAGGCAAAGCGCACTGTACAACTCCACCCTCCACTTCCAGGGGACCTTGACTGTGAGGGAGACCAAGCCAGACTAGAAAACCTAGGAAGACGCCACCTCTCTCCCAATCCACGACAGAGGACCAGGTGGACCCACAGCTCCACTTGGGTTCCAAAGGAGCCAGCCCACACTGCCACCATCACCTTGCCCCACCCCATAGATGAAGATCCTTGTGGTCTCGTCTCACACAATGATTTCTACTGTTCTCTCAGTGAACAAACACTCCGAGGGGCCCTGTGCACCTCTCAGCAGGATTTCTGTAGAAAATATTTCCTGACTGCAATGAGAGAAAATGGACTAATACATTGTCCCTTCTGTTGTGACTGGAAGTGAAAGAGCACATCCGGTATAAGCCTTAGATCTTGAGATCATGAAGTTTTCTGGTAGCTGTAGATACTGAGCAAAACACATTGTTTAAACAAATAAGAGATTACTATAAATCTTGTAAGAAATACGAGGCTAAGTATAGTGTTTCTTCTATCATTCCAAAACTTTCAGACTTCTCAAGTTTCTACAGGTCACAGTAATAGGAGTGAAACATCCATACCAGATAACAGACATTTACCAATAAAATAATTCTGGGCAGCCCACCTTTAAGAGTTCCTTGTGTTGATTCCAATTTTACCACTTTCTAGTAATCACCTACTTAGATGGCTCTAGTGTCTTTTCCTTCAGGAGATCCTATCTAGATTACTAGCAATCTCATGAGTCATCCTCATCAATGACATTCGTTTAAATATGGGTAATTTATGAATCAGCTACATTAGGAAACTGTGTACCAAACTGCCATTGAAGAACCTTTTCAAGAAAACAGTCTGTAGATATCTTTGCATCTTTGTTCCTGCAACCACCATTGTTAAAGGGAAAATTATAAGTTACCATTTCAATAACTTGATGTATTAATAAAAGTAATTTGGTCTAAATTTATTTAAAAAACAACAGTGGGCTACCTAAAAGTTTTTACTTAGTCCTCTTGACAAGTTAAAGAATGAAAATTACAATATTACTTAAAAAAGGATTACATTTCACTAATGTAGTGGCTGTATTTTCTATTACTGGATTTTTTGCTAGGTTGCTCTCAAAATCTGGTACAATTCCTATTTACAGTTTTGTACATGCAATTTTGTACATTCCAATTCTGGAAGAAGAGAATGATGTAAATCTGACAGATCTAAGCCAGCTGTCAGAAATGAAGAATGGAAGCTTGAAATGCTAAATGGAATGATCCAAAGGACGATTTCACAAATACATTCTACTTGAAGAACCAACCATAAGAAAATTGTATTTATATGATTTAATATTTTTGAAAAAGAGTAACATTTTTCCCACTTAAAAACTGAAAACTCATTTTAAAGATACTTTATTTTTTGCTATTAGAAGGAAACATCAAGAAAAAAATGTATTAGGTGATTTCAATTTTATTTGACTAATTTGTAAGCCTGACATATACCAAGCTATACAACAGCCTCAGAATTTTCAACAGCCATTCTTTCCCAATAGCTAAAAATTTTTTATTAGACACTTTCAATTGGTAGTATAGTCTATAGATGCACTTAAATAAGTTTAAAGAGATGTATTCAAAGCAAAATACAAATACATCTTTGTGTGTGTGTGTGTGTGTGTGTGTGTGTGTATCCCCTGCAGTCTGTCAGGTTATAAACAAAATTTCTATTAAGGATTCTAAAAATGGAGACAATATAGGATGGAAGTGTTTATTGTTTGACTAAAATTTTATGACACTGAATTTTTAAATTATAACATTCAAATGTTAAATGAAATATCTGGCTTCTGTTTTACCTTAAAAATTGAGTTTACAGGGGCCAGGGAGTTAGCTCAGTGATTCCGGCGCCTGTCTTGCAAGCGCAAGGGCCTGGATTCGATTCCCCGGTAACCACATAACAATACTGGGTCGGAGACCCACACCCAGCAGCAACCAGTACCACATACCACAGTGCCGGGCGTGGTGGCTCACGCCTGTAATCCCAGCACTCGGGAGGCAGAGGCAGGAGGATTGCTGTGATGTGAGTTGGAGGCTGAGCTCAGGGCCAGCCTGAACTACAAAGCGAGACCCTGTCTCAAAAAACCTAAAAAAAAAAAAAAAATTGAGTTTACACAATCATGAGTATGTAGTTTTCATTTATTACTCTCAAACAAAATGTACAGCTGATAGATTTTTTTTACCACCCACTGTTTCATTAATTTTTTAGGAAAAAAAAAAAAAAGCTTTGTTCTTAATATTCAGTAATGGAAATTGACAAATAATTTATAGAAGGGCCAAACAACAAAATAAAAGATGAACAGAAGAACTGTGGACATTCCAAACTAATATACAATACTTACGCTTTCTTTAAAACAAATAACTAAAAAAGAATTTACGACTACACTAAAGGTAAATAAGATAAAGCATTCAGATTATTTTGATAATGGGTACTTACAATTTTTTGGTATTTGTATCTCATATATTAAAAAATTTAGACAAGATTATAAGCAGATGTATGATCATGGATCGTTGTATCAATTCAACAATAAAAGATCCATCTGGCATGTAAAAATACACACATACATACATATATGAAAAAGAGGGCAGGAGAAAGTAAAAAAGGGAAAGAAAAAATCTGATAGTAAAAACAAAAGAAAAGCTTATGTATATATAGGGGGGCATAGCGAGGACAGGGAAATGGGCAAAAACAAGAAACGAGGTGTCATATACAGGTACAAATTCTCAATGTTGAATGTAATCATAATGAAAACATAAAGTGTAGCAATAAACTCAATTTAAAATAAGTACATAAAAATAAACTGAAAGAACATTAAAAAAAATCTCAGAAGTAGCTTGCTGGTATGATATACTGTATAAAAAAACGCATTTTGTTTCTCCTAAAAACTTTCCTACCGTGAACATTTTTTTGTATTTTAAAATTTTCGGTGTTCAAAAATATATAGTGTGTCTTTGCTTACCGTGATTTTTTGCATCTCATACGTTTCTCCAGGATTCAGTATGCTTACCAGTGTACATATTCCTAGTACTTCATTGGCAAGGGTATGTGACAGTATAAGCTATTTTATTCTTTGTAGATCTGAAAATTTTCATTCTTCCTTCTATGGAACAGTAACTGAGTATAAAATTCTATGTTGTGTCATTTTCTCGGTGTTGTGAGGATATTACTACTTTCTGTTGTCTCCTGTGATTTATTATTGCTCCGCACCAATTATGGGGCTGGAACCTAGGATCTTCACATTAATGTACATCTCCAGTACTATTCTAATATTTTTTTTTTTTTTTTAAAGGTTTTTTGAGACAGGGTCTCGCTTTGTGGTTCAGGCTGGCCCTGAGCTCAGCCTCAAACTCACATCACAGCAATCCTCCTGCCTCTGCCTCCCGAGTGCTGGGAGCCCCGTGAGCCACCACGCCCGGCACTGTGGTATGTGGTACTGGTTGCTGCTGGGCGTGAGTCTCCACGCCCAGTATTGTATGTGGTTACCGGGGAATCAAACCCGGGTCCTTGCGCTTGCAAGACAGGCGCCGGAACCACTGAGCTAACTCCCCGGCCCCTATTCTAATATGTTTTTGAATGAGGCACAGTCCTACTAAGTTATCCAGATGGGGCTCAAATTTGTGATTCTGCCTCAGCCTTACACAGAGCTAGACTGACAGGTGTATACCAGCAAACCTATCTAAAATACCATGTTTACGATTTTTAAGATTGTGATACAAGCCTTCAATCTCAGTACTCGAGGGAGCTGAGGAAAGGGGATTATAAATCAAGCCTAGCATGGGCACAAAATTCACAAACGCATTGTCAAGATTCAAGTATTTTCTTACAAATGTCATGAATGTGCAATCTTATGTTTCACTGCTTTTATTTTCCTGGATTTATATTATGTATTTTAACACAGATATACTCATAAACTTTATTCTTTTTGGAAAAGCTTTTTTGCATGGGAGGGTTTTTTTTTTCTTTTTTCATTCATAAACATTCATTCTCATCAGATGGCTTTAAAGTTTCCTTAGTCTGGAACTCAGGGTTTGTTTCAGAAACAAGACTTTACCATGGCATTTTATGGTGTTCCTTCCATGAGAATATTTCAATTCTGTTCTCTAAATCAAAGAATGATATCTTTTCTTTGTTTCTGTTACAATAATTAGCTCAATTCTAACTGCAGCCACAGGCACTTATTTGGAGCTTTACTTCATCATGGTTTAGAAGTAGAAGAATAAGATGCCAATTCCTTGATTCAAGTAGACCTAGACCTACAGCCCTGATACATGTGAATACACTAAGTCTTCTGCATCTAATTCCCATTTTTATGCCTGAATTCTCCATAGGAATGATAGCTTTAGTAGTGAACCTATATTTCATCTCTTGTATATAGATATCTTTAATTTCATTTCTATGCATAGTTACATATCTGTAGCTTCATTTGTCTCCCATATTTATCACTTCTATGTACCTGAGAGATTTCTATATACAGAAAGTAGAAGGTTCCCACTAACTTTATCTTCAAGAAGTCATTTGTACTTATATTTAAACAAATTTAAGATACCTGGAAAACAACCAATACATAACAACCTAGAAAAAGAGAATTGGCTTTTTTTAAATATTTAAGTTTTACATATTTCACAGATACTTTAGAATGGATCAAGAAAAACTGGCATCTTACTAGCATGTAGTAGTAAAACTTTTTTTTTTTTTTAAACCAGAGCTCAACCTCAGGACCTTACACTTGCCAAGCAGGCGTAGCACCACTGAGCCACATCCCTAGCCTTGAGTAGTAAAATTTAAAAAATAAGGTTATGTTTCTCCTTAATAAAAAATTAACATTTAAAATGTGAGAATATTTAAAGCTTATTTGCAAGCTAGTCTTTATGGGGAAAGGAGACAAACAGTAAAAATTCACTTTCAAAGTTTTTGAAATAAATTTATTCTAGTTGAAAATAGAAAAAATATTATGCCTTCTCATTCAATGGGACAGTAAGGAAGATACTTAACATATTTATGGTTAAAGTTGGTTTGATACTAAGTCACTTAGTTTGACCAAAGTTATCTGCAATCCAAACACAAATTTTCTTTAATTAAAAAAATTCAGAACTGCTTCTGAGATTAAGCAAATCTCTCTGGATTAAAGCGGATTATTTTTTTCTCCCAAAACCACTAGGCACAAATTTTACACATTTTTTCTAAGGAAAAGAAATGTTTTGTTTTGTTTTTAAAGAAATGTTTCTTATGAACAAAGTATTTACTTTATTAAAAATCTATTTTAGAATGAGATAAGACAATGGGGGATGGAGAATTAGCTCAGTAGTTCTGGCATCTGCCTTGCAAGTGCAAGGTCCCAAATTCAATCCCTGGTAACTAACCACATTCAACGCAGAGCTTGGTAACTCACGTCCATCAGCAATCGGTACCACATACGATGCAGAGTGTGGTGGCTCATGCCTGTAATCCCAGCCCTTGGGAGGCAGAGGCAGGAGGATCGCTGTGAGTTCGAGGCTTGCCTGGGCTACATAGTGAGCTCAGGGCCAGCCTGAACTACAAAAGTGAGACTCTTTCTCAAAAAAAAAAAAGGAGAGAGATGTGAAAATTTTCAGAAAAAAATTATCTTTTGTTTAGAGATATGACAGAATAAAGAACACAGTAAATGTTTGATTAAACTAGCTGAGACTATTTTAATATTTAAGCAATCCAACATATAAAACCTTTAACCTGAGTTTAAGGTTGATTGATTATGCTGTTTTTGGGGTTGAACCCAATGCCTCTGCACTGAGCAACACATGTTACCTCTTAAGACAGCGGTCCTATAAGCCACTGAAATGACTCCAATCACACTCCACTGTGATTATGGGCATGAGTGACAGCAAGATAATTTTCATATTTGCTTTATTTTATTTTGAGACAAGGTCTCACTATCTAGTTCAAGGTTGCCCTTAAACTCAGTATGTAGCTCTGGTTTGCCTTGAAATCATGACAATCCTGCTGCCTCACCCTTCTAAATTCTTGGATTACAGGCACATACCACACCATTCAGCTGAAGTTTCAGATTTTTGTTGAACTAAAAGTACAATGAGGCTCTCTGGGATATGCTAATCATTCCCCCAAGAAAGAATGTGAATGAACTATCTACCTACACCATATAATTTTTTTCTTTAGGAAGACTACTTAGAAAAGAATACTAAGGAAACAAACTGTTAGTGGTACAATTCTCCTTTTATTGGGATTTCACAATCCTTTTTGTCAAGAGGATTTCCTTCATCACCAAGCAGGTTCCTAAAACTTGGCCAGAATTTAGATACCCAAAGTTCTCGTTACTTATAACATATACTCTGTGTAGCAGCTTAGAAGATCAAAGCCACCTTCACGTGCTGTTTGGCTGGTGAACCTTATATAGTAGTGGTAACAAATGTATGGCATGCCAAAGGTTCACCGCCACTGATCTGTGCCCTCCAAACTAAACAGTCTTCGTCCCTTCCTGTTTATCCTGTGAAAGGAAAAAAGAACTCCTGGATTTATTCCAAAACAGAAATCACATTCAGCCAGAAGAACTTGTGACCGGTACTTGAGATGCTGAGCTTTGTTAACTCAGAATTTTCAACTAAAAATTCACTTATACAGACGACAATCTCATGAACTATGCTATTATTAAGGGTATAACAATGTGGCTTTTCTTTCAAGAAAACATCAATATAAACTCCTTCTATGAAAAAGTAATTCTGCTCAATTATTCGCATTAATGCTTTTGTCTCAAAAACAAAGTAAAGGCATGAAAGCAAGAGAAATAGAAATACCTAGCCAAGGAAAATAATCAAGATTTTTTTTTTTTTAAGGTTTTTTCAGACAGGGTCTCGCTTTGTGGTTCAGGCCGGCCCTGAGCTCAGCCTCCAGCTCACATCACAGCAATCCTCCTGCCTCTGCCTCCAGAGAGTTGGGATTACAGGCGTGAGCCACCACGCCCGGCACTGTGGTATGTGGTACTAGTTGCTGCTGGGCGTAAGTCTCCATACCCAGTATGGTATGTGGTTACCAGGGAATCAAACCTGGGCCCTTGCGCTTGCAAGACAGGCACCGGAAGCACTGAGCTAACTCCCTGGCCCTGAAAATAATCAAGATTTGGGAATGAGAAAATAATAAGGAAAACAATGGTAAAATAAGTAGTTACAGAGACCACTCCCATCATAAATAGACTTAGTGCTCACATTTACCAAGTAAAACAAGAACCTTAAAAGAATTTGAGAAATAAAGTATCTGTATTTTCTCTACATCTTACTCCTAACAAGGAGAAAGTAAGTACCTGAAGACATGACAGAGATATAGTGCTGGAAAGAGTAAGAAGCTTTTAAATAAATGACCAGAATCAAAGAAATCTTCTAATAAAAGAAATGTGTCTTAGAAATATATTCTTGACTCCTCTCTCCTTCCTAAGTGATGTGCTGATCCTAAAAAGATGGATCTTTTAGGATAAACATTTAGTAAGAAACAATGTGGTATGATCTGAAGAAGCTAACTGTCCAGAGTCACTTCCTTCCAGAAGTGGTGGCACACAGTGATCCCAGCCCTGGAAGACTGCACAAGATTTAAGTGCAAGACCAGCATGGGCAAGACCCTATCTTTAAAATTAAAAAAAGGAGCCAAGAGGGCCGGGGATTTAGCTCAGTGGTTCCGGTGCCTGTCTTGCAAGCACGAGGACCCGGATTTGATCCCCAGTAACCACATACAATACTGGGCATGGAGATTCACACCCAGCAGCAACCAGTGCCACATACCACAGTGCTAGGCGTGGTGGCTCATGCCTGTAATCCCAGCACTTGAGAGGATTGCTGTGATGTGAGTTGGAGGCTGAGCTCAGGGCCAGCCTGAACTATAAAAGCAAGACTCTGTCTTAAAAAAAAAAAAAAAAAAGGGGGGACGGTGGGGGGAAGAGGACAAGAACTTAGCTTAGTGTTCCTGATGCCTGCCTTGTCAAGTGCAAAGCCCCAAGTTTGATCGTCAGTACCTTAAAAAAAGGGAATGGGGGCTGATGATAGAGCTTAGTAAAAAGGCACCGGGTACAAATCCCAGTACTACTAAAATTTACTTCCTTTCCCTGCTCCCTCCTATTTTTTTTTTCTCAGTACCAGGGATTAGAACTCAGGACTTTGCATTTGCAAGGCAGGCATAATGCCACTGAGCTACATCCCTGACCATGTTACTTTTAACAGAGAGTAAACTCCATTCAAACATAAATAATAAGCACAAACAATCTGACATGGAATCTATTAAGAAGACTTTACAAAAACAGAACAAAACTTTAGCTAAAAATTCCCCTGTATGTCCAAGAGTTAAAAACAACTCCAAAATGGCTAAACAAAGTAATACAACTCAGTTATATTATAGATTGGAAGAACAACAAAAAATCTTTAATCAAATGATGAAGATTAATGGTAGACCATACATTCATACCTAACTAAAATCAATGTCAAAGAAAACCTTCCTCAGGGCCGGGGATATAGCTCAGTGGTTCCGGCGCCTGTCTTGCAAG
>PVIR01036198.1:0-15968 GCA_004026965.1 Petromus typicus
CTTCAAAGTGAGAAATGTGAGAGTTGGAGTCAGATGTGAACTTCAGATAAAACTATGAACCCGAGATGCGTGTTTTTTCAGAATGATGTTTTCTTCTGTTTGCTTTCTCTAATTTTGTCTTGGTTGGCCCTACAAAGAATTCTCCAGCTTTTTCTCAGGAATCCTGTGAATTTTTTTTCCAAGTCATCACCTTTCCCAAATGACACAGCAATTACCTTTGAGAAAGGTTGGAAAGCCTAGACTTTGACAGGAACTGTAACATTCTCATGGGGCTTTACGGTTCTTACATATATAATTACCTACGGTCCCAAGTTGTCTGGTCTCTCTCAGTTTGTACCTAATTTCTTGGTAAAGCTATTGATAGTCCTTCCATCCACTCTCAAAAATGTCCTAGTTTGGATGATTAACCATAGGTCACTCTTTTTTCTTTAATGTTTGGTTTGTTCTTTATAACAAGAGGAGTAGATTTATTGTTTCTTATACAATTGTAACCATTTTTGTAGAAAGCTGTGACATGCTGCTTGGAGCTGTGATGGTCTTTCAGTAAGTTAGCACTTCCCACAAAGTCCTCATTTATTCTTTAGCTCCTAATTGGGGCTCTTTTTTTTTCTAGCCCGTGCTATACTACCAAGTATTGTAGGCCTAACTGTACAAAATGAGATAAAACTGCTCCATGGATGAATATCACTGGTCTCCCAGCAGATTCCTATGGAGCGTTGCTCTCCAGTTTCTTCTGCCTGACGTGGAATTTCTGCAGCTCTTTGTATCCAATCCTCCAGCCACATCTTCCCTACCAGACTGTCAGACTCTGTCTGCTATATCTACCTTTATTAGTGCTGTGTCACGCAGAAGAAAGAGTTTACATGTGTCAAAACAGATTGGCAACGCTGCTGTCAGGAAAGAGAGTCAGTGTAATGGTAGTGGATTCATACTAGTGCTTTATGCCAACATTGGTAGCCAACCGATAGTCTCCTACTATGAAGTTCTGTTTGTTAAACTGGGAAAATATTTCTGAATCATTTGCCCATATCACTGTCCCAAAATCCTCTAAGCTATCTTGCAGCCTATTTCCTTAGCTCTTCTCTTAGACATCTCTGGATGTCTCCAGATCTTGCAGAAAAGGGCCAAGAACTAGAGTAAAAGGAGGTTACAGAGTCCTGTTCCACCCACTTCTCAGTAGCTCTTGTCGGTGCCATACAGACAAACCCTTTGCTTGTCTCCCATCTCTCCTCTTCAAGGTGCACAATACTTTAGAATTGGGCTTAATTCTATTATGGTTCTGTGTGTGTGTGTGTGTGTGTGTGTGTGTGTGTGCGTGTGTGTATGTATGCATGCTTTTAAAATGTCTGCAAAGATCTTTGCTACTCAGCAAGCTGGCCAACTCTCTCTGTCTTTTTTTTTTTTTACAAATAGAAAGAGGATACCTTTAGAGGTGCGGTATCTTAAAACAGAGCTGAAGTTCGTACCTGTCTGACAGATGGTCATCTAAATTTTGAATAATTTCAATAATGGCAGATTCACTACCCCTGGAGGATATTTTGTCCTCTGAAATCAATTACACAGGATGACCTACATTCATTTCTCAGAAATATTCTGTATTTCAAAGAACCAGATATGATAGCAACAAAATTAGTCTCTCTGCTTCAAAAATGTTTCTCTGGATGATTTTCTCTTAGCAATTTCCTCTATATCCATATTCATGAACATTTCATAACATTTAAGAAATACTACAAAGCTAAGGAAACTACATGGTCTTGATTATTGCCTTTTGGCTGAGAAATATGCTTTGGGCTTATTTATAAAACCAGGTATTCTTATCAAAGTTATTCTTGCCAATTTATGAAAGGAATGAATGAATGAATGAATGAACATATTGAATGACCTCAGGCAGAAAAATTGTCCTATAGTCTTTATAGGACATTTCTTGAGGATATGAACTCCAAGACTTCCGGTTGGCCTATTTCAATATTTCATCAAAGCAACAATCAGTTTCTACTTGTGCCCAATTGACATCTCTCGAGCTAATTTAGGCAATTTCTCCTGCTTCTTTAGGGTCCTATGTGAGTTTCCTTGGTCTGGCCAAGGTCCCAGATTAGTCTTTGTGTTGACAGGGCACAGATAAAGAGAAGAAAGGGCAAACATGTACTATAAATCTCTAGTGCTGTAGAGAACTCTATTATCAAATTTACCACTTTGTGTAGTAAAG
This sequence comes from Petromus typicus, assembly GCA_004026965.1. NCBI lineage: Eukaryota > Metazoa > Chordata > Mammalia > Rodentia > Petromuridae > Petromus > Petromus typicus. The sequence goes on from PVIR01036198.1 coordinate 2,207, forward strand.
GAAAACATTTCCTTTATTCTAGACATCTGATTATATTACAAAGTAGTGATAGCAGGTATGGTCAGTTCTTTTTGCATACAAGGTGCTATTTAAGCTTTGAATATTATGAAAGAAGAAAAATATTATAGGGAAAAGTGAAGTTTTTTGTTTATTTGTTTTGATTTTCTAAAAAATACCTGTATGTTATAAATGATGCTCAAACCTAAAGATAAGAATAATGTACTTGGTCTGTTGACCAGCACTTACTCCTTCATCGTTCTTTTCCACCTCCTTTACCTCTCCTCCTCCTCTTCCTCCTTTTCTTTTTCTCCTGTGGTATTGGGGATTGAACCCAGAGGTACTGATATGTTTCCTCAGCTCTGTTCAATCTTATTTTGAGATGAGATTTTGCTAAGTCATCCGGACTGATCTTGAACTTTGATCCTCTTGCTTCAACCTCCTGAAGATCTGGGGTTACAGGCTTATACCGCCATGCACAACTCACTCTGACTTCTAATTAGGTTGATGAGGTAACTGCAATGATTTCCCCGGAGTATAATCAGAAAAACAGAGAAAGAGGCTTGCTTTTGAGAACTCTAGTTAGAGGATCTTTAGTTCTGGTTACATAGAGAAATATATGTATTGATTATTTTGTGGAAAAGTCATGTCATGATTTAATTTCTTCCACCTTTGGAAAGAAGGATGTTTATTCTAAAAAAAAAACATTAGAAATCCTATAGCTTGTGCTTTGCTGAAGAGGAGACTATGACTCATGCATTGGCAATAAACAAATATGTCCCTCAAAGGGACAGTGAGGAACAGTGCAGAATGATATTGAAGACAGGCTTTAAGTCTGGATGTGTCTGGACCACAGCAGTCTCCTGCCACTCACCTCCCACCACTAAGAATATGCAGAAAGGAGGGGAGGATGCAGCCAATGACTCTGGCATGGCGGCGGTGTCCCTACACACATCTGACACTTTGAACTTAATGTATGGTTAGGAAATAACGCATACATCTCTCAGCAGGCCTGCCTGCCAGAAGAGAGTGCCCTCAGCAAACAGTAGGTGTGTACTGCCTTCCTGGGGTGAAATATACTAAAGTCATTACCACTGATTTCTATGTGTTCCTGAGGTTGATGGTTTTGAGGTTGATTGTTCTGAGGTGATTAATAAAAAACCCTTCTGTCTAGATGTAAGTTTCTTCCTATGTCCTGCTTAGGATTCCATGAGTACTAGGATTCAGGGGAATTAGGAGAAGCAGAGAAGAGGGGCTGGAAGGATGTGGAGGGATCTGAGTGACATTTAGGAAGTAGAGTCATGAGGGAGGAGGAAATTAGAGTGAATAGCTATATTGTATGGAGACAATTTGAGAATAACTTCTAGAAGCTTGGTTTCTGGAACCAGCCAATCAGAAATCTCAAGCCAGTTCCTGGAGGATTGATTATTGGAGACTTTCATGGATCCCTATCTCCTACTTAGTGCTGTGTGCATGGTGAGAAGAAAGACTCAGAGGCAGAGTTAAAGAGAGAGAACAAGAGTGACCAGTGATTGAGCAGTCCGAGGCTTGAACAAGCAGAGGTCCTCAGCAATCAGAGCCATTGATATTTACTAGTAGCATCATGATCAGATTGAGGTGAAGGGGCTACGTGGAGAAACTACAAAGAGCTTCTATGGGCACAATGCAGGCAAGGCTCGTAAGAAAAGAGAAAGCATGCTGGAATCAGGAACAGAACAGACAAAGTATAGGTTGTGGCTAATAATTAACCTTGTCTTTTTAGTGAAGAAGGCCTTCCTCTTGGAAACAGAATTTGGATGAGTCATTCTGAACTTGGCTGTGTGTTATTTCCTATGTCTCGATCACACTCACTTCTATAAACAATAATAGAGTTAACTCTTCACAGTCTGCTTACAGGCTGCTCTGGGTTTTATGAATGGGGTGATCTCCCATATGTAAGCCCCCACTCTCCATTTTTCTTCTTTGTTTAAAACCTCTCCTGGATAGCCACTTAGCTAATATGGCCAGGTATCTCTTTGGGGTCATCCTAAGGCCACTATGTCCCAGGCGATACTTTGTTCTGCTAATAGTTCTTGTGAGTAAATTCCCGGAGCCTCCTAGACAGCTTTCATCATGGTAGAGTGTCTTCTGAGTCCTCTGGGCAGTCAGTGTTGCTAAACTGAACATGGAGGGCTGGTTCTGTCAGAACTATGCACAGTTCTCAGTCACGCTATGAACGAACTGTTCAAATGACTCATACCACAGTTCACTCAAATCACAGGCTAGAAATTCCATTTTCCTTTTTTATACTATACTGTTCAAGGCTGAATTATACATAAGCTGTTGTTTTTAGATTGCAAGCACTCAATATATCTATTTCCCCAGTGAATCAGAAAGGGACAATTTCGATTAATATTTTAGTATTTTAAAATGGCTCCACGATACCATTTGATTCATCCCCATAACCATTTGGCAAGCCAGGAAGGAAGCAGGTAAATGGGCACTTCACCTAGTTTTTACTTAATGGTGAATTTAGTGCTGTTTGGTTTAAGATGAAAACAGAAGAAATTATTCATGTGGAATCTAATTTTAGGTCATCATTCTTGATGACATTTATAACTTGCTGTGTTTGTTGTAGGCATATGAGGAGCATTATACTCTGTGTCTGAAGGTGACACTAATATCCCCCCATTAGCTATACAGGTGCTACATAATTTTTTTCTAATAGGAAGAGCACATTTTCATTCAACCATTTATTCTCTGCCTTGACATTGTGACGATGAAAACACATTTCTGATATCTGACTTGGGATAAGTATTATAGTCATCACCACCAGCAGGGAAAACAAATTGCGTGCCTGGGGATTTGAACTCCTGTCCCTGGCCTCATTAGTATGGTGTGCTAACCAGCGAGGGTAGCCATAGGCATGCAATTACAAAACAGCATGAATCAAACTCTGTCTAGGGCCCTGAAATTTAACCTTCGGATATATACATTAGCCTTGATGCATCGCTGTGGAAGCATGTGACCTTTCTCTAAAGACATTTACTGCAAAATGGTTTGCTGCTACTCTTCACAGAAACTTATATTTCAAATTTAATAAAGATAGAAACATTGGTGATCCTCAAGGAAATAAAGTTTAATGTTTCTATCACACTAGGTATTTATTTTGAACAATATTTACAATTATGTCATTCATCTGTGAAAATTGCTTTGAATAACTTCCTTTTAATGATAAGGGCATGCTTGAGCTACATCTGAATTTGTGTTTGAGGGAATTATGTGGGAGAGATGAACATTTTAGAATTAGAGCACAGATATCAAAACACTGCTAAAATGGGAACTTAATAGGAATGCTAGAAAATGAGACAAGATCCATAAAAGCATTTTTAAGAGGAAAAAAAAGCAATTTCTTTGCAGTTAACTCATTTTGTGGACTATTTTGAAAATGAAGCACTTAATTATAATGATTCATGATTTGAAAACCACTAGGTAGATGACCATTCAAGGAAGTGACGCTACAGTGGAAATGGACGCTGTCTTTATAAATTGGAAACAACTTGACTATTTTGATTGGAAAAGATATTTACCCCATCTGCCTCACTTCCCTTGTTCAGTCAGTTATGAGGTCATGTTGATTGTACCCTCCAAATATTCTCCAACTCAAATCTCCTGCCAGGGCCACTGTGCTGGCCTGAAGCAACCCTATTTCCCAAGGTGATGATGGCAAAGATTCCATCTGTCTCCTATCTCCAGTCCTTCCTCCTTTAAGCCATTTCCTGTTGTTTAGAAGAAGCAAATGAAATTGTGTTGCTAATCGTGTAACCCTTCACTTGGACCCAGGACTCCCACTGCTTTCAATCCTGACTTTCCCTTCAAAGCCAGGGTGTTTTCCCTGGATGCTAGGTGGTGGTGTGTACGCTTAGGCAAAGGCACTCTGGAAATGGAGGGCTCTTCCTCTGTCTCCAACCTAGATTGCTTGCTTCCATAGCCATTGAAGTCTGTTTATTTGTATTGAGACGTTAAGTGCCTTTACTGTATCTATTTTTAATATTCTTGGTATTTCTCTGTCTTTTAGTCTACTGGCAGCCTAAGGGAAAAACACACTGAACTGGCTTTGGCTACTCTCTCATTTGAAAAGCTTCGTTCAGAAGCAGCTGCCTTCTCCCAGCCTTCCAGGTCTATTTCTTTCTCTTCCAAACACACCTACACAATCCCCTCTACCTTCAGGGATGGTTCTCACTTGCTTCACTGTTTGATGTTCTCCCTTGATGATGAAACTTTTCACAAAGTGTTCTCCATCTTATTTTCTTTTCCTTCCTGAATCCTACTCATATTCTAATATTTTCAGGTTTAAAAATCTATTTTTATTTACTGCCGATTGAGTCCAGAATCTTCTCACTGAGCTACGCAAAACAATGCCCTGTTTTGACTTTTTATGTTTGAAACAGGGTCTTGTTTAATTGAAAAGTTGCCCAGGCTGTGTTTGAATTTATAATCCTTCGGCTCCAGCTTCTCAGAGTGCTGGTATCATAGGCATGATATGTCTTAGCTTAAACATTTTTGTCACTTCCTCTTTCCAGAACTTTCCTTGATAAGAATAGATTCTCTTATCAAGAGCTTTCCATTCAAATGTTGGAATTTCCTTTCTTACCTCTCTATGCTGACTAGTTGTTACTACTGGTTCATATTTTCCCACCTACAGTGCATCTTAATAATTTTGTTCCTTATAGTCTACCAGACATTGAAAATATGTTTGTGTGGGGGCCAGGGATTTAGCTCAGTGGTTCTGGTGCCTGTCTTGCAAGCACCAGGGCCTGGGTTCGATTCCCGGTAACCACATAACAATACTGGGTGTGGAGACTCACGCCTAGCAGCAACCAGTACCACATACCACAGTGTCAGGGGTGGTGGCTCATGCCTGTAATCCCAGCACTCGGGAGGCAGAGACAGGAGGATTGCTGTGATGTGAGTTTGAAGCTGAGCTCAGGGCCAGCCTGAACTACAAAGTGAGACCCTGTCTCAAAAAAAAAAAAAAAAAAAAAAAAAAAGGTGTTTGTGTGGTAGGGATCCATTCAAGGCACAGAGTGAATGCTCAGTAAATCTTTCGAATAAATTTCAACCATATAATTGGACACTATCTTACCACCTAAAAAGCTAAACAATCTTGTAAAATGCTACCCTTTTTCATTGTTCACATCGGGAACTAGAGTGCAGATTCCATGATGTTATAAACACTAACACAGGAAGACACCATCCACCACTTCCTGGTCTACCCTGATGATCCCTCAGTAGCTTGTCCTCAGAAAACAGGAAGCCATGATGGTCAGCACCCAAGTTTTTGAACATTTTTAATTTTTAATGAATTTACAACTATCTTCAGTAAGGAAAATATAATTGATGACCATTATGTTAAAAAAGAATAGCCTTTAACTCTATCTCGTGAAAACTTGGTTGAATATTTGCTTGGAAAACAAAAAGTTCAAATTGTTGATATGTTGATTGACCCTAATTAGCAAAGAATACCAGCAGAGCTTCATGTTGAAATCCAGCCCAGTTCTGAGTTTATAAATATGAATAAATATGAGTTGAAGAAAGGATATCATATGGTTTTTGGTGTATTAAATATTGGAAACAATGCTTAAATGTAAAAAAATTTTCCGAAACTTAGTTGTCTTAGAGTTTATGATCTATACAATTGCGTGGTGCACTTAAATGCTTTTCTCTAAAAACCTGTAAAATAAGATGTAAATGAAAGTTCAAAAATTCTTGGAAATTAAGATCCTTACAGTGATAAGCCAGAGTAACAGTAAATAACTACTATTTACATATCTGTTTCTTACCCTTGTTTCTGCATACATGAATATAATTGATATTATTTATACAACAAGTATAATCATCATTTCAATTTTACTTAAAAAGGAGAATTACATATCAGAATGGTTTAGTGGGTTTTTCAAGGACACATGTCATAAGTAATAGTAGAACACATCCTCTTCTTCTGATTGTGTCTTGAAATCTAGTTATTGACTGTCCAAAGAGATGTCTTCATTATCTCTTTAGTTAAAGTTAGCCTTTCCTTTCTTTCCTTTTCCTTCCCTTATTTTTAATTTTCTTTTTTGATATGCACTTGTATACAGTATTTTTAACTTCCCTAAATATTTATTCTTTTAAAATATATTTTTATCACTAACTTTACTAAATATTGAGTTTCAGTATACTTTCACTCATATATACAGCATATTATTACATACCCTATTATCTCTTCTGTTACCTTCCCATTTCATCTACTCTTATTTCTGTCCTCTAGTTCAATAAGCCATTCTACTTTCATGTGATATTCTCTGTCTCTTCCTCTGTTTCTGTCTCTCTTTTCTCTTTCTTACCTCTTTTAGTTCTCCATTAAAAAAGAAACATACACACACTATTTGTCTTATTCTGGCTTATTTTGCTTAACAAGATCATCTTCAGAACCATCACTTTCCTGCAAATAACATGATTTTGTACTTCTTTATGACTTAAAATACTACATTATGTATATATATATTTTATTTGTCCATTCATCTATTGATGGGCACCAATGCCTATTCCTTTGGTTATTGTGAATTATGTTATAATAAACATGAGTCTGAAGGTATCCTTGCGGTATGCTGGCTTGAATTCCTTTGGGTGTATATGTATATAGTTAGTGTTCAGACGGATCAAAATGGTGATATTTAAGGGAGTGGGTCTTCCATAAAGAATTTGATGAGATTTTCATTGAATCTGTAGTCTTCATTTGGTATTGTGGCCATTTTAACAATATTAACTCTGCTGACCCATGAACTTGGGAAATCTTTCTATCTTTTCCTGTCTTCTTTCATTTCTTTTAAAATGTTTTCTAATTTTCATTGTAGCAGTCTTTCACTTTATTGGTTAGCTTGATTCCCTGGTATTCTTAATAAGCTCCTGTGAATGGAATTATTTTCCTGATTTCTTTGTCATCTTGTTAGTTATTAGTATATAGAAAAGCTGTGATTTTTTCAGTATTAATTTTTGTATCTTTGCTGAATCCATTTATTAGTTCAAAAGCCTTTTGGCAAAGTCTTAGAATCTTCTAAGTATGGGATCATATCATCTGCAAATAAGGTTAATTTGACTTCTTTCTTCCATATCTGTATTCCTTGGACAAAACTTCCTGTCTTTTCTCTCTCTCCCTTCCTTCCTTCCTTCTTTCCTTTTACTATTGACAGTTAAACCCAGGGCCTTCACATGAGCTATATCCCCAGCTCACTTTTTATCTTTTTTGTGATACAGTGTCTCACTAAGTCATCCAGATTTGGCTTGGGCTTGTGACCCTTCTGCCTCTGCCTCCCAGAGTGCTGCTATTACAAGTGTGTGCTGCCAGGCCTGCTCCAGAGGGAAAGTTCCTTGAACAGTAAGCAGTAGTTCACTACTGCGCTCAACCATTCCCACTTTCTGAGCTGCTGTTCAGCTGCCCCTTCCACAGCCTCACAAGTCTCATGATTGACATCCAGACTCCAATTTGATCAGGTCTTTGTTTTTAGCTTTTGAAATTGTTTTATTTTATTTATTTTTTATTTTTTTAGATTTTTTGAAACAGGGTCTCACTTTGTGGTTCAGGCTGGCCCTGAACTCAGCCTCAAACTCACATCATAGCGATCCTCCTGCCTCTGCCTCCCCGGTGCTGGGATTACAGGCGTGAGCCACCACGCCCGGCTCTGTGGTATGTGGTACTGGTTGCTGCTGGGCGTGAGTCTCCACACCCAGTATTGTATGTGGTTGCCGGGGATCGAACCCAGGTCCTTGCGCTTGCAAGACAGGCGCTGGAACCACTGAGCTAACTCCCCAGCCCCCTGAAATTGTTAACTTATTATCATTTGTAAAACTTTCCTCACTCTTTTGGGGGGTAATCCAACTACTTTGGGTTCCATTCCAGGCCCATTGTCCAATTGTTTTCTCAACAACTTGTTTGGCTGTTCCATAGGTCTTTTCAAGGAACATTTCTGAACTTGAGCTAAGTTTCCTATAAAAGTATCATTTTTCTCCTGTGTTCTTGAGGTTAACGATCAGGGCTTCTATGAGCCTCGTTGCGTATGAGGTTGAGTGTGTTGACCAGCCCATGGTGCCTACTGCTTTTGTTACAAACTAATATGAATGTTACTGTGAAGGTATTTTGCAGGTGTGATGTTTACTTATGGTCATATGACTGTAAGTCAAGCAGATTACTCTCCATAACACGTGCAATCAATTGAAAGCCTTAAGAAATAGCCTGAAAAATGAAAAATTCTGCTTTAAGAAGTAAGATAGAAATCATGGTGGGTTTCAAGTCTATCTAGTGGATTTCCTACTTGAGACTTGGCAACTCTTCCCTGAATTTCTAGTTTGCAGTCTTCCCTACTTTACCCCCATCCACACCCCTGGTCTTTTCCTGAGCCACTGCACCATTAGAGATAAAACTAGCATTATTCCTAAAAACTTTATATTATTCCCTATGAAGACCTTCAAGTCATAAAAATCAGGGACTTTACCATTAACACCATACTATTAAAGTCAACATTTTTCATTTTCCATTGTCTCATTAATGCCATTTATAGCCATCTTTGTTTCTGAATCCAAATTCAGCCCGAGATCATGCCATCATTTTCTGTTGGCAATTCCTCAGAAACCCTCACTCTGTCTGTCATGATCTTGGCAGTTTTGGAGAGCACAGGGCAGTTATTTTGTGGAGTGTCCCTCTCAGTTTTGGTCTTCTCTTGTGTTATGGTGAGATTCAGGTTATCTTTTTCTTGGAAACACAGCAAATGTAGTGTTGATTTTTTTCATAGAAAGTTGCAATAAATTGTTTGGGGCCTATTTGGCCACTGTGGGTCCTTTTCCTGGCCCTTACAATGTTTTTACTTTCCACCCTGACTTGGAAATAATGATTACTGAGTATGAACCCTGTAGACTTTTAGAAATACAGACTTCCACACACACTTTAGGAAAAGAAAAACAGTATGGTGTATTTTCAACATATAATGTTACCCTCGTGTTGGAGACCCTAGAGAATGTCATATATTGCCTAACACCCATGACACTACTGGCTCTTAGAGAAGAAATTGAAAACACATATGCAGCAATCTCAGTGACCATGATTACCCAAGCAGCAGTTAGCTGTGTAAATAAATGTCTGGAAGCTCATGGTCACTTCTTGAGCACCTCTTATAATTGGAGAAGCCAAAGTTAACTTGTATTAATCTAATGATGTCTCAATAAATTAGTATTCAAATATTTATGCAAGTTTTTCTTTTTCTAAAATGTGTATACATTTTTTGGTAGACTCCATATTTATAAACCTATTTATATTGAGGTAATAAATAGTATCATTTTATACTTTTGTAGTTATGTAATAAATAGCTATACATATAAAACATATTTATTTTTCAGCTTTTGTGGTGGGACAAAATACCCGACATACAGAGCATCAAGAAAAATAGTTTATTTTGACTCATAGCTGTAGAAGTTGCTGTCAATGGTCAGTTGGCTCCAAGGCAGAAACATTGTGACAGAGAAACATGTAAGAGGATGCTGTGCATTCTCTGGAAACGTGGAAGCAGAGAGATAGCAAGCGAGTCAGAGAGAAAAAGACAGAGACAGAGACAGAGAGAGGGAGATAGATGGAGATTCAGAAAGAGAGAGAGAGAGAGAGAGCCTTAGATGTCTTGCGCTGGTGAACACCTCTTCTAATGAGGCTCTGCACCACTAGGAGCAGATTCAGCTAAAATTCATTAATGGATTAGTCCACATATAAGTATACTGGCCCATGACGCACTTCCTTTCCCCAAAATTCCACCTCTGAACACACTGGATGTTTGGTGGGACATTGTGTATCAAATCTGTGAAAGTCTTTCATATGTTTGAGACCCACCTGTGATGCTGTGTTTACACAGAGGATTCCTTTACCATTCTCAGATTACTCAGTCTTATGTGGACGAGGGGACTTCACAACTGTTCACAATGCAGCTTCCACAAGATCATTTCTGTTTTGCTCAGTACAGCGTCCTCAGTCAAGAACAGTCCCATCACAGACACTCACATAGTTTGCTGAGTGGATTGGGATAAGATATCTTCCAGGCCCTCCAGGACGGCTTCCCATACTAGGCTTTGTGCACCCAGAGTTGTCACTCATCCCAGGGATCGTGACACTCACTCTTGGGTTCTGATGACACTGGTCAAATCTTATCTTGATCGAAGTTTTCTTAAAAATTTAGCTTTTGAATTTACATTGAGAGAACAGAACTGACAATTGAGCTAAATGGTAGGTTTTCAAGGCACACCCTTTCTTACTGTCATAAATGAACATTATTAGTATTGGAAAACAGCAAATCTCCATATATTGCTGCTATTAAAACCGAGACAAAGCTCTTTCAGGATGTTTTAATGATCAGTGAATGACTTAATGAATGTTGAGCTGCAGGCTATTAACCTTGACTCTGATCTCTATTAGCTATGAATTAAGGCAGGAATGTAGTCAGCTAAAAAGGGATCAGAGTAAATATAAAGAGTAATTAAGCTTCTGTGGGTCCCTTGGTTTTTTCATTTCCCATCGTATTAGCGTGTGTAATGCTAAAGTGGGTTGATCATTGTGAACTTGGAAAAGATTTCTCACTCTCTGATCCTTAATTAGCATATGAATGAAATAAGGCTCATTCTCTCTCACTTTGAAGACAGTCGTGGAAAAACAAAGAGGCTTCCATAGAGGTAAAATTGATGACAGTGAAAAGCAACCACCTGTTCCAGCCATGTAATATAATTGTTCAGGGGAAATTACTAACTGTCCCTATTATTACTAAAATATACTCCATAGTTGGCCAAGAACAAACAAAGGTTTGTTTCCCTTTTCATGAAAATCAGGCAAAGGGCCGGGGATTTGGCTCAGGATTTGGCTCAGTCTGTGCTGCAAGCGCAGGGACCTGGGTTCGATCTCTGGTTAATCACATACAATACATACAATACTGGGTGTGGAGACTCACCCCAGCAGCAATCAGTACCACATACCACAGTGCTGGGTGTGGTGACTCATGCCTGTAATCCCAGCACTTGGGAGGCAGAGGCAGAAGGATTGCTGTGATGTGAGTTTGAGGCTGAGCTCGGGGACAGCCTGAACCACAAAGCGAGACCCTGTCTCAAACAAACAAACAAACAAAAACAAAAAACAAAAAACAAAAAACAACAAAATTAAAAAAAAAACAACAAAAAAAGAAAATCAGGCAAAGAATATGTTCTATAATTAATAGGATATCTGTAATGGCTTGTGTTTAGATCGCTCTCCAAATCCTCAGGCCATCACAGATGGGGCTTTTCAGAGGTGGCTGATCTAAGTGTGTTATGTTGAGATCAAGGGTGTATGATTACTAATTTATTCCACTAACTGAATTGGCATAACCCTGAGTGTGGGTAATTGGAAGGGTCACCTTCAATGTGAATGTTACCCACCATAATCATGCACAGCCTTGGTAGAACATAAGTGACAGAAAGAAGGCTGCTGTTGTTGTTTTTCTGCGACTTCACTGCCTTCTTCTTGCCATAAATTGTTTCCCCTCTGCCATGTCACCCTGTGTCACAGCATCTAACTATGAACTGAAATCTCAACAAACACTGTGCCAAAGTCAATGTTTCCTCTTTTAACTCTGGATATTGAGTATTCTTTCTCAGAATAACCAAAGTATTCAAAACAATATCTGATTGTTAGACTCTGATATGTCAAAGTCAGTGCTCTTAGAATATCCATGAACCATCAGGCATTCTATGGATTAATATATTTACCCAAATTTCAAATCTGTTGGTTATAATTTTGGAACAAAACAAGGATCATTCTCTAATGTTGATGCATATGAACCAAATTTGGTCAAAATGTGTATCCTTCATTTTTAGCTTAATTTTCCAATATAAGACTTTAAAGTTCTGGAGATTTTTTAATCCCATATTTTCATCAGGAAAAAAGGAACCCAAGAAAGAAGGAAAGAAATGGCTCTTTTTAATCAGACTAAATTGTTCTTGCAAAAGGTTGCGAAACTTGGTTTTGTATAGAAAGTGTCCTATTCCTCTTGAACTATAGATATGAAAAATCATGCAGATGTTCGATTGTTAATGACCAAGAGAGTTCCTAACAAGAAGAAGCAGGCCATTTGACATCGTGGCAAATGCAGGGGACTTATACCTAACACTTGGAGACCTAAATTCCAGTGTGTACCCCACAGTTTGAAAAAAAGGAACAATTTTGTGATAGAAATGCTTGCAGAAATCTACCTCTTCTCTATGCTAGACTTGAAGAATTTTCTCAAAATATGTATCATCTGAAAATGGAGAAAAAATGAGAAGAGAATGGAATATAGAAGTATACATGTATATGAATATGTACACACATATGTAGAAAACCTATGATAGTAGCTGAATTAATACTGATAAGACTAATCTTTTCAAAGACTAAGAAAATGTTTATTTAGTTTTCTTAAGGAAGCAGGCTCATACTATTGAACTCCATTAAGTTACATAAGGGATAATGGAGGAAAGTTGAAACTTGTCCTGGGATTATTTCACAGTGGAGTCAGCTGGAACAAACTGACAGTCGGCAGAGTGACAGAAGAGCACAGAAATGGGTTAGTAGGAACACGTGCACAGTACCAGACAACGTATGAAACTCAAGGAAGAGCCAGATGGCTTATGCTTAAATTTCCACTTTACAGAGAAAGGAGAGTCAGGGGCTTCTGGCACTTTTGAGGGATACTACATAATTTTTAAGGGGGACCATGAGCTTGGAGAACAGACAATGGTCTGGGACATGGTTCCTTTGATGTTTTACTTTCAGTCTCTTCCTCTGTGACAAATATAAACTTCTTTGTTAATAAAGTTTCAGAGAGAAGATTTGAAAGACAGTGTGTTTCCCTTTGGGAAATCTAGTAATTTTACCCCTAAAAGAGCCTCAGAGAAAGCTCTTTGCTGTATTTTCTTGTCTTCTGGTCTGTCAATTTGAAATCCAAAGCAGTATTTTGGGAGGTGTTGCTTTTAATAGGCACTTATCAAATGTCTAAAATGTGCTGTTCTAGACATTGAGGATACAGAAAAAAAAAAGACAGACCAATTTTTGTACTCACTCTATTCTAACAAGAGAAATACTTCAGAAGAGACAGAGAAGTGGATCAATATCATTTTATATTTTCCAAGTGGCAGAAAGACAATAAAGCAGAGTAAGACCGTAGGAATCAAAGCGAAAGAATGACGGGCAAAATGTGGTCAGAGAAGGCCTCACTGACATAATCCCAAGTGACTTGAGAAAGCTTGTGAGGAAATTTCTGTGGATGGAGTTTAAGTGGAGAGTGGAGAGCAAACATTAAGGGCTAAATGTGGATACGAATGTTGTGTTTGACGGCATGAAAAGGCCAGGTGACACTAGAACTTAACTGGCAGGTAGAAAAGGGCAGGAAACTGGAAAGTTAGGAGAGGCCACATTATAATAATTTTAGACCATGACAAATATAGATGATTTTCTGACCTGAAAAAAATTCATGGATGGGTTTCTAACATAGAGGTGAAGTAATTCAATTTAGGCTTCTATACAGTCAGTCTGAACAGCTAAAGGCACCAGGAACTCCAGCACTAGAACAAATAATAATAACAACACAATATGTGCTCTGTGTAACCTATTATGTGGCTTTGTAAATTAATTTAGATCTTTCACTTTATGTTTTCCGGCAACAAAACAACAGTTCTGGAAGGTAAAGTGTTGACCTGTGGGCCCACTTTC
>PVIR01036199.1:0-15974 GCA_004026965.1 Petromus typicus
AAGTAACTGTTAAACTAAAAGAAAAGAAAAAGGAAAAATTTAATAATATCTATTCTACTTCTCTGAAGAATAAATACTTTCTATTGAAACACTCAAGTGCTCTTTTGTGGAGAGAAACATTTCAGTGCTCATGTTTCTGAAAGTAAAACTGGTACACATTAGTAATAAAATCCAAACTGTACATAAAAATGATACCTTGAAATTCACAAATCAAGAAATTTTATTTTAAAACATGATTATACCAATGTACAAACAAGATTTCTAAGCCAGATGTACTTACATTTAAATATAAATATCTATAATTTTGAGTTACATAACTGAATCAAATTATTATACTTTCTATTGATCTAATTAAATAATAATACATTCTTTCCAAAACTCTTTTTGTGTCAGGCTTAATGTAGCAATGAATAAGTTAGGTTGAGTGAGTCTTGTGAGAGCGGCACAAGTGTTATTTACTTTCCAAATCTCACAAGTTGCGCAAAACAATTTTTAGATCTTTTTTCTCAATTTCAGGATTCTATCTCACAGTATATGCTGCTACTTTAAGAAATCTAATTTTTTTAAATCCAGATACCCGAATGTATTCATTTTTCACCAAATATAAGAATTGCCACAGAAATGCCTAGCTTTTACAATTCCATAGCACAATTAAACTAGTGTAGATGAAGTAGAAAATAAGAATCCAGACTCTAGAAGAAGAAAAGTGATAGACTTGAGCATGTTTCTGCGGATGAGCTGACTTGTAGCTTTCTTTTTAGGTTATAATAGTCCCATTGCACTGGATGCTATGAAGCTCCAACCACAACAGCTAAACTGTCACAGTATTGGCTGCATCTCAACTAAGAGGAAATAGCAATTTTCCTCTCTCAACATCTGAGGGGAATGATGTTCATCATGGTAAATATCTGCAAAGCCAAAGCCTGTTTATCATTGGAAGGTCCAGGAAGAAGCATGTGGCTGAGTCACCTGGAGCACTTGTGGCAGAGTTGACATGAGCTTGCAGTTTCTGAAATCCCAATATTTAAAACAGCTGATATCAAAAAGAACTTCTGTAAGAAGTGCAGACTTTTATATCCAGCTCTTTTCTTTCTTTTTTTTTTTTTTTTTTTTTGAGCCAAAGTCTTATTATGCAGCCTAGGCCAGCCTCAAACTCACAAAGCCCCAGCCCCTTGAGTGGCAGCTGTTGGCCAGATGGCTTGGATTAAGATTAAGTTGTTAGTTTTTAAAATACAAAACTACTCAAGAATAAAGAATCTTCTGAATGAAAGAATCTTCTAGGTAAGTGTAGACTATTCATTAATAATTAATAAGTTGGTACTTTTAATTTCTATTTAATGTCATCCTGTTAATGTTGTATGTGTTCAGAGCTTCCTGAGACAAAAAAAGCAAGATTTTATTAGATCTAATATTCAAGTAACTGGAGCTGTCTTAACACCTGGATGTGGTTATTATTATGGAGATGGTAATTTATTTCAATAAATTTGCTTCCTCTCATTCTGTGACTAAGCCCCGGGAGACGTGATCTTTTTGTGCAGAAGGGGAAGGTAAGGCTTGAAGAGCTGAAGACCATTTGTCCTCAGAATCAAAACCAAGTCCTTGACTGGGCTGGGATGAACCACAGGTCTTTAGTCACATGAAGTATTTATACTTTTTAAAGATTTTAAATAAAATTTTTTTGCTTCTCTCCACAATATTCATTAGTTTTAATCATATTATGGTCCCAATGTAGCTATTTTAAAGTGAAATTAAAAGGCAGCCCAGCTTTGGAGAGTAAGAGTTATTGAAAGAGGTGTCTAGAGAGCCATTTAAAATTTTCAAGTAAAAAAAGAGAGAGAGAGTGTGAGAGAGCGCTATTCTTTTCCTTTTAAAAATTAAGAAATCAAATATAGAAATAGCCTAATTTACATTAATGATCTGCAATTTATGAAACAATTTTTAACCATTTTAAAATGAAAGGCTGGTGATTATGTGGTGAGTAGATGGCAATAATAACCATAAATCTTTGAGAGCTGTGGAAGGATTAGATTGTAGTATATAAAAATGAGTTTGCCTTGGTTCCTGGCCTTTTTGAGGACAGCTGGAGCTGTCATACTTGAAGGGGTAGGGTTTTTTATTTCTTCTTCCACATGAAGAGCCGGTGTTTTCCTCTCTGAATTGTCGACCACCCCGTGCACATTGTATCACTCGCAGTGAGGGTCTCAGCTGAGTGAGCCCCGGCCTGTTTTACCATGTTCCCAAGGACTTCTGACCAAGGGCAGCTCAAGCCGCCGGACAGCAGGGAATGTGCGCGCTAACGTCTGCCGAGACCCAGCTCCCCCGAGTGGACGCCAAAAGACAAGATGAATTTCCCCTTGGTGCTGCTGGGGCTCGGTGCTCTTTGGAGCATAGTAGGCCTCAAATGCTAAAATTCTATTCTTTCTCCTACTAGGTCCAGTGGCGCTGAGAGAAATAAATCTTACTGCACTGTGGGGAGATAACGGGCAGAGAGTGGAAGGGACAGGCATAGAAGATGGAGATGGGGAGGAGGTATTTCTCTACCCACCAGTGAGTGAACTGAAGTCCAGCTTACATGCAGAGGAGATTAGTGACTATCAGACAGTTTGCTACGAAGCAGAGGCACTCCAGATTTGTGTGCATATTGCCCACATGAGCACATTAAATTAGTGACACCACAGAGCCCACCTTCTCTGTTTCGTAGTTCGTGATTTCTGGACAAGAGCACCTCCTGGAGATATGCTTATGCAGCAATTGAAACAAACTGACTCAACATGCTCAGGGATACTTTCAAATATGTCATGAATGAACTTGAAGGAATTCCCCTCTATTGCTTAGAACAGATAAGCACAATGATTGTGTTTCAACAAACTGTTCTGTAATAACTTTGACATCAACTATTATCTCGATTATCTTAAAATAGTTAATAGTAATCATTTGTAGATGTTATATTTTAAAGAAGATCCATTGCATAGATTTGGTTTTATCTGACAGGTCAGTACTATGAACAGAAGTTCAAATTTCAGCCTTAATTTTAATAATAAAAGTGGATGTTAAAAAGAAAGTCTGTGGAGAATTAGGTCTGGCAGAAGTCTGTGGAGAATTAGGTCTGGCAAGGCCAATACATGTTACTCATATTAGAAAAGGGGACATGGCTTGTACTTGGAGGAGTACAAGCCTCTGTTTGGAGGAAATTAGAACACTACAAATGATTCCTTTTCTTGAACCCTGAAAAATTCCACTTTGATTTAGTACCAGTGGAATTGTTAATAAAAACTTCTGAGCACATCATGTATAAACAGCACAGCCCAGGCTATATCAACTTTATGCTCCAATAAACAAGACAATAATGACAAATTATCAAAGCAGGCCTCAGATGTGACCCTCAATTGGGAGAGCAGCAATTTAATGAAGACAAAAGCTAGGTGAAAGCTGCTAATATCATTTACTGATAAACAGATTTTCTCAAGAGGCTCCTAGCTGAATTCCCTAAGGACCCATAAACCTGCATAATTCCATTTAAAATATTGTGCAATTCACTAAATTAGTCTTTGAACATCCTTACTATCCAATTACGAAGCCCCAGCATGGACAGAATAATGAAATTTTTCAAACTGTGGAATGCATGTGGTCTTAACAAACTTATGACAAACACCAAAATTATCTTTCAATTTTGAGGCCAACATTGCTCCCTTTAATACCTCAAATGAGAGTGGTAACAATAAAACACTATTGCAGGGCTAAGCAGAACAGGAAAAAAAAATCCTGACTTGCTCAGAATTCTGAACACGGTGTTCCTTCAGGAAAAAAAAATCGTAAGAAGTTGAATGATGTTTTGCATTTGCAAGCTATTTGGTCGCTTAAAGTCTAGTAAAAGCTTTAGTGTATAAAGGGTACAAAATACCTCCTGGACAGTTCTATCTTCCAGGCAGGGAGAAAAAGGCGAGAATTTGAGGAAGTGAAATTTATTTCTGTTCAAGCATTGCAAGCTGCATTATTAAAGTCATTTATCATGGTTTGAATATTTCTGCCTGATTCACCATTAAATTGGCCTTCTAATTACCAACTTTGTCATGAAAAGTGGTCTGGCTGCTTCATTCACCAGAAAACTTCAATTCTTTAATCATCTCTCATTTCACAGAAAAAAAAGGAAAAATAAAAAGGTTGAAAAATAAAGCAGAAAACAAACTATATAAATTTTATCCTAAAATCTAAAGAGAAGTGATGTCAACAGAATTACCCTTAACTTACAGTTACACACTTAATGATATTGATGAGTATGTAGTAAGTTAATTATTTTTCATTTTTATAAAGGAACTTGCTAATGTAAACCTGTTATCTGCTTGCGTAACTCAGTCTAGCTGCCGAACGTATAAATTCTTGTGATGGTTGCAGAACCAACAGGTATTAACTATAATTATAATCTGCCATATGAGTTATTTCTTCTTATACTTTTTTTTTTGGCTTCTTGGTGCAGTATTTTACCAACAGAAGAGCTCTGAAATCCAGGGCTTCTCTTGGCAACCTTGTGAAATATTTGAGAAGTTGTATATTATTAATGTCACACAACTTTTCCATCCCTGTGACAGAACATTTGAGATAATCAACTACAAGTAGGAAAGATTTTATTTTGGTTCATAGTTTCAGAGCTTTCAGTTCATGATTGTTTGGCTTTATCACTTTGGGCCTGTAGCAAGGCAAAACTTCATGGCAGGGAAGGCATGGTAGAAAAAAGCTGCTCACTCATGGTCTCTGAGAAGAGAGAGAGGGAAAAGGGAAGGGACAGGGAGAGAAGGAGAGAGAGAGAGAGAGAGCAAGAGAGAGAGCAAGGAAAGGGAGGGGAAGGGGAAGAGAAGGAGAGGGTGAGAGGGAAGAAGATTTGCATCCCTCTATCCTCTTCAAAAACATTCCCCAATATCTAATTTTCTTTCACTAGGTCCCACCTTCTCAAGATATTTCATCAGCTCCTTTCCTATATGGTCCCTTGGGAGACACTTCAGATCCAAATCATAACACTCCTTGTCTACACTTTTTAATTTTTTTAATAAATTGAGTTTATTAATACATTTTAGGGATATGTTATGGTCCTTGTCCATGCTTTAAATTAGACAGGGATAGCAAAGTGTGGTTGACAACCACAATGTTAGTGGGTGTACTATACTCATTTCTGTGGGCTGAGATAATATGTTCTCATATTTTAAACTAAACTGTACAGCTTCCTCCAGTGTTTGAGGAAAAGAAAACAAACTACCAACATTGGAAGAACCTCATCATCAAACTCCACCCTTGGGGGACGTCCCAGATAACAAAACAGATTAGCAAAAATAATTACAGATAAGAAAACCAAAGCATGAGGGATTTTGTACATTTCTTAATCACACAGTTAGCAAGAGGTAGAATATAATTTTAACCACTATCACCATTTTTTCTAGAGCTCATGAATGTGTACACCCTCTGTACTTAGAAAGCTTGTAGAGGAGTCCCTGGGGTAAACATATACATCACAGGTCTGAACTGGGAATGTCTATGTTTAGGCTATCATTAAAAATGTTTGTGTTGTAGGCATATTCATAGTTAGACTCAAAGAGATTACTGTCTTGTGCCAAGACAACCAACATAAACCCAAGGGACTTGAAAATTACATGACTGAGATAGATATGTTAGTATTTCACAGCCACCCTTATTGATGTCTTCTATTAGGAAAATAATCTTTGGATAAGCATTTTTTATGTTCTACATGAATAAGAAAAATGAAGAAAGCATCAGCATGAAGTTTGAATGTTAAAAACAAATTTTTATTTGTTTTTATTTTGTTTAATTACTAATTTTACTTAGAGGAAAATTTCACTTTGTTAATGAAAGATTTCTTTGTAGCATAATTACCTCATAGCTTCAGGTTAGCTGTAATTTTCTGATCTATTTCTAGAATGTATATAAATTGACTCACTGGTTTTCCTGCACTTTTTTAGACAGAACCAAAAAATGAAGAAACTTGGTTAAGTCTTGAATATCATAAAATATGAAAATATATATTTATCTTTTTAAAAATACACTTTTTAAGACAAAAGAGATTCTAGTAAAAATTGTGTCAAAGGGCTGGGAATGTATGTAGCTCAGTGGTTCTGTGCCTGCCTGGCAAGTGCAAGGTTCTGAGCTTGATCCCTGGTATTCCCTCAGCCCCACCCCCAAAAAAATTGTGTCAAAAATAACAAAGGTAAACCAAGTTTGTTTTGAATAAGCCAGGACATCTTTTCACCATAATATTAAAGTGTTTATATTTTGGATTTCTCCTCTTCTTTCATTTTGAGGCAGCCATACTAGGAGTTAAACTCAGGTGCTTCAGTTTGCAAGGTAGGTGTGGTGCCACTGACCTAAATCTGTGGCCCTAGATTTCTCTTCTTGACTTATCCCTGACTTGGAATTATAACTTGGAGTAATATAAAAGGACAGATAATATTTAATATTTTGGAAGTCCTGGCATATTTAAATATATATGTTTATTCTATGCTAAGATCAAACTGAGGAATGTTAATGCTATAAAATTAGGGGGTATATAGTAATTTTGTCTTAGATTCTGAAAGTAATTTTCACACTTCTAATTACCAGTGTTGAAAAATCCAATGCCATCATGATCTTGTGTACTTGATATATGATGTTTTGTCTTTTTCATTCTCTCTCTCTCTTTTTTTTTTTTTTTTCAGTACCAGGTGGCAGCACCACTGCAGTAAATCCCCAGCCCTACTTTTGTAGTTTTGGATGGATTTAAGATTTTATGGTGATTCCCAGTGTTCAGTGCCTTCATTTGTTTTGCTCATTTGTTTCTTTTTTATTTGATTGGAATGGGTATTAAGATATTCTCACAATGTGGAGACATATGTCCCTCAGTGGTGAATGCTCTTCTTGTGTTATTTCTGTTTCCTTTGCTTCATTCCTCCTGTTTTCTCTAGACCTTCTGGTCACAAAGTATTATATCTTGTCTAATTTATTTTTAGTTATCCATTTCCTTGTCTTTTGTATATACTTTTGGGGAAATATGCTTTCTTGCATCAGGCTTTTTGTTGAATTGTGCTATCCTGTTCTTCATTTAAAATCAGCGTTTCTTGTTCTTTGATGCTCGTCTCCCTACATCCTGTTCTTGTGTTGTGAATACCAGTCGGTTTAGCTCCTCCAGCGAGGAGTCCTCCAGCTTCCTGCCTGCAGGGTGCTGGGAACATCTTGCGAGCTGCTTTCATTTCACGAAGTCACTGTTTTCTGTGTCATATTCCAACCACTTTGTTCCTGCTGGATCTGAATCTGGAAATTTTCTGCCCAGTTTCTCAAATGATGCCAAAATATTTGACAGATAATGTGAAATAGGGAGAAAATGTGCAAGAGGGAAAAGGAAGACAGGGAAAGGGGAAAAATAAGCATCAAGAGGTGTCATGTACAGGTACAAATGCTCATTATTGAATGTTATTATAATATATGCATAAAGTGTACCAAAAAAGTAAATTTTTAAAAAAAGGACACACACACCAAAAAAGAAAATAAAATTTTAGTTTCCTTGAGAGAGTCATTAGCTACAGAGACTTTTCACCCAACTGTGTTTCCTTGTCCTTAGACCCATCTGATATTTGATGTTTCCTGGTCCAGAACTCTCAGGGGTTTATGAGGTAATCTAGCTCGTCTGTAGTGGAGCCCCACTTCTATAGGATTTACGTCCTAATCCCTTCCACTCTAGTAAGTCTGTGGCTACCCTCAGCTAACTCCATTATGGCCCTCTGACTTTAATGAAAACTCTTCTCACATTTTAACAGTTTCAATCTTGACCAAATCTGCACCGGGATTGGAGCTTACTGGCCTCCAGGCCCACGTCAGAAGAGTGCCCAGGGACTGAGGTTAGCAGCGGGTGGCTCGGGAAATGGCTACTGCAGCACGAAATCAGCGCCGGGGCTGGAGCTTACTGGCCACCAAGCCCATGCTGGAAGAGCGCCTAGGGACTGAAGTTAGCAGGTCAGAGGCTGACTTTCTCCATAGCAACTGCAGAAGCACATCCGGTCACCTTGTATTGGTGAGTAGGTGGGCCTATTGGGACATCAGCCCCTACCATTGCAGCTGCACAGGGTCTACAGCCTACTAGCCCCAGGCCGACTGCACAAGTGAGCCCAGAGACACTGTATTGGTGAGTAGGCAGACTCATAGAAACCTCAGGCAGTGCCATTGTAGCAGTTCAGGAGCCAGAGCCTTCCTGCCTCTAAAGCAGACAGGAGAAAGTGTTCTGACTGTATTGATTGAGTGCCTCATATGGTATGCCAGAACTAGGGGTTTTTCTTTAGGTACCAATACAGACTGCAAAGAACAACCCAGAAAACACTGCTATTTTAAGGTTCCTAACTATTAGGAGGAAAGTGACTTGCAACAAACAGCGCCAGAAAACAGGACAGGTCAGAGATGAGGAAACACTCAAAGTCTCAGATACAAAGATCTTCATCTCAAGGTAACACAGGGGGAAGGGAAATAGAGAAGTTGGAAGCCCAGTCTCCAGGGTCCTTGGAAATGGTAACCAAAGCAGTAAAATGAAAATCAGAACTGATCTCTGAGATGAAAGCAGAGATATTGGACACTGTCAACATGATGATTAATAAAGCTAAAGAGGAAATTATGGAGTTGATAGAATCCAAGATAGCAAAAGCAATGGAACCTTTTAAACACCTACAAGGAGAAGTCCAGGAAATTAAGAAAGAAAATGAAAGTTTGTGCAATAGAATGAATTTGGTAGAAGACTGAATTTCAGACCTAGAAGACAGGATCTCAATGAATGAACTAGAAAGGCATAATCTATGGAAAAAAGCAAGCGATAATGAAAAGTCAATTCAACAGCTCCTAGATGATTCAAAGAAGAATAACATAAGATTGATTGGAGTCACTGAAGAAGCAGGAGACAATGCTAAAGACATCAAAAAGCTTTTCACACAGATAATGGCAGAAAATTTCATAGAAAAAAGTAAAGAATTGGACATACAAATATATGAAGAATACAGAACGCCACATGCCTGTGACATGAAAAAATCTACTCCTAGGCATATCATCATAAAAGTCTCAGATATCCAAAAAAAAGAATGAAATACTGAAAGCAGCCAGAGGGAAAAAAAAAAAACAGTTACATTCCAAGGGAAGCCCATCAGGATCACAGAGGACTTCTCAACACAAACACTCAATGCAAGAAGAGCCTGGAGTGAAGTCTTTCAAGCTCTAAAGGAAAACAACTTCCAACCCAGACTGATGTATCCTGCAAAACTATCCTTTAAAATTGATGAAGAAATAAAATACTTTCATGGCAAAGAACACCTGAAAAACTTCACAAATAAGAAACCTGTGCTCCAAAACATTTTAAAGAATATCTTGGAGAAAAATAAGGAAAGTTACAAATCCAGGAGACCTAACCAAGTCAACCCATGGGAACAAACAAGAAACTGATGGGGGAAGGGCAAAAGTAGAATAACACAGCCAAGAACAGGAAAACATGGCAGCACTAAATTTACCTACATTAGTCATAACCATTAATGTCAATGGACTCAACGCACCACTTAAGAGATACAGACTGGCAGAGTGGAACAAAAAACAAGATCCTACAATCTGTTGCATACAAGAAACACATCTAATTCAGAAAGAAACCCATGGACTAAAAGTAAAGGGATGGAAAGCAATACTCCATGCAATTGGAAACAGCAAGAAAGCAGGAGTGGTGATTTTATTTGCAGACAGAATAGACTTCAAGCCAAAACTGATAAAGAGAGATAAAGATGGACACTATCGTTTAGTTCAGGGAAAAATCCAAGAGACAGAAATCACTATCTTAAATATCTATGCTCCAAACTCTAATGCACCCAACTATATAAAAAAATATTAACAGAGTTGAAAAACCAGATAAACTCCAATACAATCATAATAGGGGACCTCAGTACCCCACTGTCACAAAGAGACAGATCAACTGGACAAAAAGTCACTAAGGAAATCCTTGAGCTCAACCAGACTCTCAGCAAATGTACTTAATAGATGCCTACAGAGTATTTCACTCCACAAAGTCAGAATTTACATTCTTCTCAGCTGCTCGTGGATCAGTCTCCAAAATAGACCATGTGCTCATTCATAGAATAGGTTTAAGCAAATATAAAGGGATTGAAGTTATCCCTTGTATACTGTCAGACCATAGTGCCCTGAAATTGGAGCTGAATAGCAAAGGAAAGCCCAGGATCTTCACAAACACATGGAAACTGAATAACGCTCTGCTGACCAACCAATGGGTCACAGAAGAAATTAGAGAAGAAATTGAGCAGTTCTTACAACTAAATGATAACCCCAGTACAACATATAGAAGTTTATGGGACAGAATGAAAACAGTTCTGTGATGAAAATTCATAGCAGTGAAAGCCTACATCCAGAAAATGGAGAAAGCTGAAATAAACAATTTAATGCTGCACCTCAAGCGACTAGAAAGAGAGGAGAAAAACAAACCCAAAGCTCACAATAGGCAAGAAATTATAAAGATCAGGGCAGAAATTAATGCAATAGAAACCAAGAGAACAGTTCAAAAAATCAATGAATCGAAAAGTTGGTTCTTTGAGAGGCTAAATAAAATTGATAGACCCTTTGCCAACATCATTAAACAAAGGAAGGAAAAGGCCCATATCTATGCTATTAGGAATGAGAACAGAGAAATTATTACTGACCCAGAGGAAGTCCAGAGGATAATAAACAGTTACTTTGAAAATTTATACTTCAATAAAATGGAAAATGTAGAAGAAATGGATAAATTTCTAGACACATATGAACTCCCAAAGCTGAATAAAGAAGATATAGAAATGTTAAATACCCCAATAACAATCTGTGAAATTGAAAATATAATTAAAAACTTGCCAACAAAGAAAAGCCCTGGACCTGACGGTTTTACTGCTGAATTCTATAAAACTTTTAAAGAAGAGTTAGTGCCTCTAGTTCTGAAACTCTTCAATGAAATTGAAAGGGAAGCAGTACTCCCAAACTCATTCCTGAAAGTAATCATTACCCTGATTCCAAAAGCAGAGAAAGACCCAAAAAAGAGAACTATAGGCCAATATCTCTAATGATGCAAAATCATGCATCGATGCCAAAATCCTCAATAAGATCCTGGCAAACAGAATACAGAGAATTATCAAAAAGATTATATACCCCGACCAAGTTGGATTCATCCCAGGGATGCAAAGATGGTTCAACATACATAAATCAATCAATGTTATACACTATATTAACATGCTTAAGGACAAAAATCATGTGATCATCTCAATTGATGCAGAAAAAGCGTTTGACAAAATACAACACCCATTTATGTTCAAAATTTACAGAAGATTGGAATAGATGGTCTGTATCTCAAACTAATAAAAGCTATCTATGAGAAACCTTCAGCCAGTATCATACTAAATGGTCAAAAATTGAAACCATTCACACTAAGATCAGGAAGAAGATGAGGATGCCCTCTCTCACCACTTCTGTTCTATATAGTTCTGGAAATATTAGCCATAGCAATTAGGCAAGAGAAAGAAATAAAAGGCATAAAGATTGGAAAAGAAGAAGTTAAATTGTCATTATTTGCTGATGACATGATACTCTATCTAGAGGACCCTAAAAACTCAATTTAAAAACTGCTGGACCTAATCGCCAATTTTAGCTGCATAGCTGGTTACAAGGTCAACGTTCAAAAATAGCCTTTGTATACACAAACAGTAGACCCACTGAGATAGAAATTGGGGAGTCAGTCCCTTTCACAATAGCACCCAAAAACTCTAACTCTAACTCTTTCACTGTGTACCAAGCTAAAATCAAAGTGGATAAGAGATCTAAATATTAAAACAGACACTCTAAACCTTCTGTAAAACAGGTTAGGTAAAACTATCGAAGACACTGGCTTAGGGAAAGACTTTATGAACAAAACTTCTATAGCACAGGAATTGGCTGAGGAAATCAACAAATGGGACCTCATTGTTTTAAAAAGCTTCTGCACAGCAAAGGAAACTACCAACAGTGCAAATAGGCAACCAACAATGTGTGAAAAAATCTTTACCAGTTGTTCCTCAGACAAAAGGTTACTATCTAGAATATATAAAGAGCTCAAAAAAATCAGCCCACCCAAATTTAATGACCCAATTCAAAAATGGGCATCTAAAATGAATAGATATTTTTCAGAGGAAGAAGTAAGAACAGCTAAGAAATATATGAAGAAATGCTCAACATCATTAAGTCATTCGAGAGATGCAGATGAAAACAACATTGAGATTTCATCTCACTCCACATAGAATGGCTGCCATTTCAGATTCAGCCAACAGCAAATGTTGGCGAGGCTGCAGAGAAGAAGGAACCCTTCACTGTTGGGGGGACTGTAGACTCATATAAGCCATGTGGAGATCAGTTTGGAGATTCCTCAAAAAGCTGGATTGGAGGTCCCATTTGACCTGGCCATTGTCCTGCTAGGTATATACACAAAAGAATTAAAAGACTCATATCACAGTGACATATGTGCACCCATGTTTATAGCAGCCCAATTTGTGATTGCTACATCTTGGAAACAACCTAAGTGTCCATCAACTGGGGACTGGATAAAAAAGCTGTGATTCTTCTACAGAATGGAGTATTACTCTGCCATAAAAAATGATAAGTTTGAATCATTTCTACTTAAATGGACATACCTTGAGGATATCCTCATAAGTGAAATAAATAGGTCACAGATAGGAACATATCGCATCTTTTCTTTGGTATGCAAAAATAAAGATGTAAATGAGTCCTAGAATTGTATGTTATATGTTGTGAAATAGAAAATGCTCAATGTAAAATAGGGTGGATGGAGAAAAATGATGAGATTCTAACAAAAAAGTAAGGAAACAAATTTTATGTATGGGGGGCGGTAGGGTGGGTAGGGCTATGGGAAAAATGAGAATTAAGTTGTGTCTTATACTGGTACAAATCCCCATTATGGGGTGCAATCATGATGCGTTTATGTAATGTACCAATAAACATTAAAAAATTAAAAAAACAAAACAAAACATTTCAATCTCAGTGGAATGCACTATCTAAAAATTGGCTCTTTCCCTAATAATAAACTCAGTAAATAAATAGCACAATGGGTTGAAGACCTGCTCATGCTCACATGTCAGTGATTTCTTCATAGATGACTAAAAACCCAGAGTTCAGGCGAAAATCCAGATCAGAGCTCCGATTTCAAAGAATGCTCCTAACTTCACAAGATCCCCACTGAAATATCAAAGCAGGCAGCCTCCAGCAAACAGAAGGTTGCTGATCTTAGAAAGGGAACTGGAAAAGAGGTGGGGAGTGTGCAGGGAAAAACATTTATTTAAAACGTAAGACACAGACCTGCAGTGTTAGTAGTTGGCATTTAAGAAAAGAATTAAATGATGAGCTTGTGGCTTTAATATTACTGCTCTAACCAACATTCTGAATCTTTTTATCATACCTAAAGAATTGTCCATTCATCTTTCAGGAATACATTACAGCAGAAGAGTTTTCCCATAGGCAAGAGCATTATACATATTTGCAAATGTCTCACATAATGATGTGAATACTATGCATAGAGATGTTGTCATGAAAGATAGAAACAAAGCAGCAATTTCCATTCAGTTTCATTAGCTCTCATAGAGTCAAGTAAAGGGAGTTTTCTTTATTATTCATGCTTTTTCAAATGTTAAAAAGACTATTTATTTAGAATTCATGATACCAGCAGCAAATAGGAAACCTAGTTATTATCTAATGGAAAATATTTGTTTTAATACAAATATTTCATTTCATACTCATATTCCTGGTCACTATTTCTAATAACTTTCTTTAAAATGCCTATTTATTCAAGAAATAATTCATTGTTTTTTTAATCTTCAAAAATATTTGCAATACATCATATTGAGTTTCATAAAATAAAACTGTAAATCCCAGCTGCAGGTACAAATAAATAATGTTTTTATTTCACTGGTCTTGGTCAACCTAGGTTTAAAATTGTACTTTTTGCAGGAGAAACTGAATATATGACTCAGATTAGGACCTTGTTGTCAATATAAAAGAAAATAAACAAAATCCCAGACATCCTGTGCTTTCTTTGTATATACGGGAGAATTCCCCTTTCATTATACCCCAGCCACTGGCGGCTTATTATGGCCATTGTTTAATTTGTGCTCTGTTTTTACAAATGACACTTGTACAGGTCTCTTGGGGCAGGTGATAGAAGCCAGGCCTGTGTCAATTCTTTTGTGAACCTTTATAATTAGCCACTTAACAAATTGAGGGGAATGAACCTTCAGCTGCAAAGTATATCCTGAAGTTAAGTCAACCGTATGACAGGCAAAACCGATACACAAAAATCTCCTTAACTCAATTGTTAAGTTGCCTCGAGGGTTGAGAAGCATTTTACCAGTAACAGCCTAAAAATGAAGCCTGAGAAAAAATGTTTTTGATGGTTCATTCTCCAAATGCCCGTTAGCCTTCTTGAGAAACATCATATATTAGAAAAAGGGCACAAAGCCCCAAAATTCTGGCTACTTTTTTTTGGAATGGTTTATTTTTCAGGTAAAAAATGTCAAAAGCTTAATTTTGAAAGAAACAAGATCTTCAAGCTTCACACATATGGATTAAATAAATAAATAAATGGAGCTTATACTTCTGGGCTGTGGTATTTAAATATAGAAGACGACATCATATAGATTAAGATATTAATGAATTTGTTTTCAGAATCTATAATGGAAAACCTTATGAGCAGGGTGCTATCATTATGAACTCTTCCTTTTTCATTACTAATTAGACTTCTAAATGTGAGTGTAAATGTACCTCAGAGAGTATTATTAAAAAGTTGCATATGCATAAGAGATCATTTCAAATTCATTTTCCAACCAAACTTCAACTTTGATATTTTCTCATGTTCCCACTTATACCACATTAGCATAATCTTTTGTATTTAATTTCTATATTCCATTGTGATCATTCTAGTAAAGTATTTACTTTTGGAGGCTGTCTGATATCTTAATCCAGCAGTCAAATATTATTAACTTAATGTGTACTATTTCTCATTAGTGATTCTTTTTCAAGCCATACATCTATTGTCTCTACTGTATACAATGAAATTTATCTGCCCTAGTGACATAACCAAGTCCAAAAATATATGAGATACCTTTATGGGGAAACATAAATGTAATTTATATCCAATGAGGGTTTAGAATATTATAATATTAAAAGATGAAAATGTTTGTTGCTGTAACATATCAAGATACCAGAGTCTCTTATATCTTGACAGTAATAAAATGAAGCACAGGAAAATTTCTGTAATCATCAATGTGTTTAACATAAAAAGCTTTATTTTACACAAAATAAAAATATTACTATAAACTAAAATTTTATTATCATTATCATATGACTTATAGAAATATATCGTATGTCTGTTGAAGTGATATTTGACATAGTCTGCATCTTCTCTAGGTCTGTTCTTTCTTCCATGCCTACCATATTGTTTGATTCTTTTTAGGAGGGCGATGGTATCACTTTGTAGTTCAGGATGGCCCTAAGCTCACTATGTAGCCCAAGCAAGCCTCAAACTCACAGCAATCCTTCTGCCTTTACCTCCTGCGTGTTAGCATTACAGATGTGAGCCACCATGCTCCACACTGTGGTATGTGGTTCTTATTGCTGGTGGGCGTCAGTCTCCACACTTGGCATTGTTGTATGTGGTACTGGGGATTGAACCCAGGGCCTTGCACTTGCAAGACAGGCATCTGAACCACTGAGCTAATTCCCCAGCCCTCTATAGTGAGAAATCTTATAATACAGCTGACCATGAGCCAAGTATTATTCTAGGGTTTCTTATATAGTTATTCATAAAATAATTTCAACCATTAGAAAAGCAGATACTCTTCCATCCTCAAGCGATAGATGAGAAACTTAGACCAAATAAGATCATATGAGCATGAGGTACT
>PVIR01036200.1:0-15961 GCA_004026965.1 Petromus typicus
ATCTTCCTGATGGAGACATTCCCCACCTCACATTTCTTTCTTGTTTGTGATTAGAGGTCTGAGTGCTCACTTGCCCTAAAGTAGGAGGCAGAGTTGTTTCCTTTTCCACGCCTTCCGCAGCAATTTTCATTTAACTATTTTCCAGCTTAATTTTAATCTGGAGTAAGACATTTTACAACCTGGTTTTTTGCCAAGCAAGTGAAACCTTCCCAAACCTATGAAATGTCTACCTCTCCCCCCTCCCCACCTCTGCTGTGAACCCTGCTGTCAAGATGCTTCTGAGTCTAGAAAACTACATAGGGGCCTCTCCCCACCCTGGATGGCAAGACAGCAACACATTAGATAAAAATCATTGGTGTAATGACAGCAACTGCTAAGGACACAGAACAACAGGTTTGCAGCCTTGTGTGTATGATCTCGGTTGATCTTCCTAACTATGAGCCTTCTAAAGACACAAGGGCTTGGGAACATAGGCGCTGGGCTGTGAGGCTCCCTTTAACCTCCTCTTTTGGCAAAAGAAGGGCCCAGGGACAATGCTGGCACTTTGATCTCCTGGACTTTGATTCCTTGAAATGACCTATGGGCTACGACTGTCCTCCTGGTTTTTCTAAGCGGCTCTGTTGGCATACAGATACTAAGGGAAACTTCGAAGGCCCCCAAACGGCATACTCTACCGGCCAACAAGTTTGCTGGCTGTTGCCAGGGTAACCTGAGATTCCTTGGAGAATAACCAAAAGTACACTCTGCATTTTCCCAGACTATCTATGCTCCCTCCTCCTCTGTAGTGGGAAGATTATAACGATCTCTGTTATACATATTACACATGTATAACATGTTATACACATTTTCATTTGTTTTTTAACACATTTCAATACATACACCATATATTCTGATCAGAACATGTGGACAGAGCTATAAAATAATATTTTTTTTCCTCAAGACTATCTCATTGCAAGATTATGATTTCAACAGCTGTCCTTTTGCATAACTCTCATGGGAAGGAGTGGGAAAGCCTCTTTGGAGAAGGAAACATCAGCAAAGTCCTGGATTTGCCTGTTTATCTGCTAAGCAAGATGTTGTAATACTATAAGAAGCATCCTTTGATCCCATACTCAAAGCTCATTTTGAACGTGGTGGGCAGCAATCACGGTACCGTGACAATAGTAATAAACAACAATCATGCCACGACTGAGAGGCTGCTCTAAGCTCTTCATGTATATCAATTTATTTAGTCCTCGGAAGCACTCATGATATAGACACTATTATTGGTCCCATTTTATACACAAGGAAACTGCTGCAGAGAAGATAAGGGATAATCCCAGAGTCACACAGCAAACTGTGGCGAGGATAAGCCCAGGAAACAGAGCCCTCAACCCTGACCATCAATGACATGGCACCTCCACGCAAGGTACTGGTGAGCCAGAGTGCTGTTGTCTCAGAAAATGGATTACATGTACACATGTACACTTCAAAACAGATGACTTCTGTTATCAACATATGAGAAGAAAACAGAAGCAGTAATAATTACAGGAGGGCAAAGGCACCCTAGAAGCTAACAGAACATAAAGCAGACAACTTTTGAGTGCTGGAGGCAAAAGAACAAACAAACACACACCAAGGGAACTCAGAAACGGGATCTCAAAGTCACACGGTAGGATCAGAGAACCCTAAACTACTCCATCTAATTCATCAGCCCAACATGACACTGAGTTTAATAACAGACACTGGT
The DNA here is from genome assembly GCA_004026965.1 of Petromus typicus. Taxonomy (NCBI): domain Eukaryota; kingdom Metazoa; phylum Chordata; class Mammalia; order Rodentia; family Petromuridae; genus Petromus; species Petromus typicus. The sequence goes on from PVIR01036200.1 coordinate 1,730, forward strand.
AATGAGGACCCAAGTCAAGTACAGATGAGATCATGTGGTTTTTCTATAGAATGGAGTATTATTCTGCCAAAAAGAATGACAAGTTTGAGCCATTCACGCTCAAATGGATGTTCCTTCAGGACATACTCATAAATGAAATAAATAGCTCACAGATGTATAAATACCGTATCTTTTCTCTGATATGAGAAACTGAAAATGTGAATGAGTTCTAAAATGTATGTTAAATACTGTACGATATAAACTATTCAAAAGGAAATGGGATAGGGGTAAGTAAGGAGGGGAAAGAAAAAATTATGATGGTAATAAAAAAATGAAACAAAGCTTATGTACATAGTGGGTAGGGGTCATAGTGTGGGTAGGGGAACGGGAAAAATGAGAATCAAGTCATGTCATATACTGATACAAATTGTCAATGTTAAGTGTGATCATGATATGTATCTAAAATGTATCTATTTCACAATAAAAAATAAAAATAAATTTAAGAAGAACAGATGAGATCAGATTCAGCAGAATGTCAAGCAAGAAGATTGTTATTATGCCATAGAAACATTCCATCAGAAAGTAAAATAAGAAAGTTATTAGGAATTTTTGGAAATTCACTTTCTGCAACATTGCAGGGCACTTCCTGATGATGCCAGTTAAGAGACACTGGACTTATCTTTTCATTTCAATTTACACACATACTTTTTAAAAGTAATTTTTTACTTAAAAGAGGGAGAAAGATAGTTCAGAGAGTTTGCACATACTCTCTACCTTACATAATCATAATACAGTTATCAAAACTAAGACATTTGGACCTGGGATGTAGCTCAGTGACACCACGGCTGGCTCACAAACACAAATTCCTGAGTTCAATGTCCAGTACTGGGAGAAAAAAAAAGTAAGACATTAATGCTACACAATAATATGAACTAAGCTACTTACTTTTTTTGAGATAGGGTCTCACTTTGTAGTTCAGGCTGGCCCTGAGCTCAGCCTCGAACTTACATCACAGCAATCCTCCTGCCTCTGCCTCCCGAGTGCTGGAATTACAGGCATGAGCCTCCACGCCTGGCACTGTGGTATGTGGTACTGACTGCTGCTGGGCGTGAGTCTCCACGCCCCCTACTGACTTTCTTTATGTGGGTCTATTCCTGAATCATATTCAGGATTCCATGCTACTTTTCGTTTTGGGTTTTTCTTTTTTTAAAGCTGGTCTCAAACTCACAGTGATCCTTCTGCCTCAGTCTCCCAAGTGCTAAGATTACGAGTGTGCATTACCACACATGGCCTACTTTCAGTTCTGTGTCTTTTTAGTCTCCTCCAGTGTGTAACATTTCTTTTGCCTCTCCTTTCTCTGACCCTGACACTTTTGAAGTACTCTGGTTGTGTTTTGTAGAAGTCTTTGAATCTGGATCTACCTGATGTTTCTCACTTGCAGACCAAGGCTTGGGATTTGAGGGAAGAACGTGGTCAAGGTGAGATGTCTTTTTCAGCACCCTACTTTGGGGGTACACAATATTGATGTGCCACATTAATGGTGACACTCAGCTTGACCATCTGGTGAGGACAGACTCTTCAAGGTTTGTCCACTGAATAGTTGTTGTTTTTCCTTTGTAATTAATACAAATTAGGGTGGGTATACTTTGAGACTAGACAAATATTGTTTCTTCTTAAACTTCTGCCCACTGCTTTTAGAACTTCTGGTAGACCTCCCCTGTGGCAATTATTACTGAACTGACCAAAAGATGATTTTCTATTGCTTTCATTTCTTCTGCATCTACTACCTGGAATTTTTCTGTGGGGAAGAGCTATCAATTTATATTTGATATATTTTCTCTTCATTGAAGGAAACACATATAACTAAAACCAAAGATGAAATCTGAAAAGTCCTTTTAGAAAAAAACTTACTTTATACTTAAAAGAGCTTTAAGAAGATAAGTGATTTCCTCATATGAACTGGATACTTCAATAATTCGTCATATATTGCATAATCAATTCATACTATCATTTATAGTACTTATTTAATTTCTAAACTTCATATAAATATATAAACTATTAATCTATTATCTTCTCATTCACTATAATTAAAAAGACCTCTATTCCCTCAAACTGGGTTGACTGGGCCTATTTCATAATAATTTATATAAGTAATAAAGGTAGGACAAGAGATCTTTTATTTAGCATCATTTTTAAAATCACAGGGACTGTCACAGAAGGATGATTCCCAGGACTAATGGCCTTAAAGGGGTAGCATGAACTTTCTGTCCTGGCCTGAATCATCCCCATGGGGACAAATCTGTGTCATGAACTTCCTTACTGACAGTAAACATGTAGAAACACCCAGTAAGCATGGAGCCCCAAGGTTCCGAAGAACAGACTAAGGTAACTTACAGATTAGCCAAGCAGGAACATTCTCCATGAGGCCTTTCAGAGGTAACTAAAATACTTCATAGCTCCAGTGGTTCATTGAGCAGGACTAACATGATAAAAACCACTCAGTTGAATTTCCTTTCCTTTGTTTTTCACAAATATGTTAGGAAAGCTACTTTCATTGACAGATGCAGTCTTGATCCATCCATCACACACACTATTCGCAATAAAGGGGGGTAAACACTTGCTTCAGTGCTGATGTTACATTGGTGCCTATGCACCTCTGTCCTATTTGAGACTTGACTGTATGAGGGAACATCCATCTCTCCAGCAGTGCCTAAGTGCAATGTTTGTAAGAATCTCCCTCAAAACCATACAACAGAGAAGGTAAGACCTTTGTGGCTCTAGTGGACAAATACAACTACATCTCTGCCTCCTCCCAGGTTTACTCTCCTCCTGCCTAGTCAGCATCCACTATCCCTGTGCTGACCAACCTTACAACACTGGCATTCACAGGCTTGGCTTCAGTGCATCTCAGACAACCCTGAGACACTAACCCCTTAGCACCATCTCCCCAGCAAGGAACACTGTGGCTTAGAAAAGTCACATGATTTGGTCATACCCCAAAGCTAATGCTTTGTGAAGGATCAAAGCATTGCCAGCTTGGGGTCAGAGCCTCTCTGTAACACTCACACTGTCCCAGAAGCTAATGTGCAAAGTCTTGGTCTCCCTTTGTTCTTCTCTTAATCTCTTCTCCACTCCAAACCCTGGAGGCATCTCCCTCTGCTTTTGGTGCAGAGCTGCATTATCACGGTTTGGGCAGTATCTGCCTTCCCCTATTACGCAATCCCTCCTGATCCGGAGCTCTCATTGCTGGTCACTCACAAAAGCCAAGACTGGGGTATAAGGTTCCCTCTGACCTATCACCTCCAGGCTGAAGGTCCTTGGCCTGGGTCACCACTATCAATTCCTGATAGGTGGTTAAAATAATCAGAGTGTTTTATGAGGTATGAGATAAAGAATTTTCCAGCTGCAAACTTGGAGAGAACTTAAAGGGACATAGCAGAACTATATGGAGCATATAGGGATGGAAAATAAACCTTTCCTGGCTGTTACTTTGACTCCAAACAGGTCTGCCAACTCTTTTGATTTTTGTCCTTAGTCTGACTCCACAGACTATCCCTCACTCTGTTTGGAAAATAAATAAATCATTTAACTCAGGGATCTTGCACTCGGAGAGGTCACAGGAAGGTACACCGGGGACAAAGGTTTAAGACTATGGATGTCTGAGTAAAGCAGACAAACTAAAAAGAACTAAGAATTCAGAGATCAGCAAAGGAGGCACAGAAAAATTCAGGGGAGCTGAGAGTGAACTCAGGTGTTTGGAGAGCAAAGGAACAAGATGGGTACATGCTCACTGCAAGACTGTTCACTGAACACCTTTCTCTAATATTTTGACTGTGGCATATAACTCCTTCCATTAAACAAATGTTCCTCCAGATCAGTCACCTACAGCACTTGCCCTGCAGGGTACATCGTAAAAATTAATCTGTGCTAAGAGAGGCCTAAGAACACTTATGCTACAGCCCTCATTATGGACAGCAATGCCCAATGGTGCCCTAAAGACTCTAAGAAGCCCTGTGGCAGAGAAATTCTTTCTGGGTTATTAATTCAGAATTATTTAAATAAATTTGACCACAGAGCTCCTCTTTGTATACAACACTTGTGTCTATTCTGAGAAATTACTGCTCAAGGGAAACGTAGTATAAGAAATACTGTCTTGCATTATGACTCTTCCACCACAAGGCAGAGGATGACTAATATGTAGGGGTGGAGATAGATCTCCTGGGTTTTACTCTCTCAAATGAGTGATCAGTAGTGACAAAGGAAAAGCAGCCTATTGGCAGGAAGACCCAACAGAACTAGGAAAGAATTAGGAGTAGTACCTAGATGGGATCTCCTCATATTGGAAAGCTACCTTAGCACAAATAATATCACTAGGGCAACACACCGATGGTACATGTGCAAAGCACAGACAAGTTTGTAGGGTAAGTCCACCCAAAGACCACAGAAGCAAGCAACTGGCATTTTACATGTCTGCTGTTCAAAATCTCTCATAAGGAGCCAGGAATTTAGCTCAGTGGTTCTGGCGCCTGCCAGACAAGCACAAGGGCTTGGGTATGATTCCCCAGTAACCACATACAACAATGTTGGGTTTGAAGACTCTTGCCCACCAGCAATCAGTACCACATATCACTGCTGGGCTCATGCCTGTAATCCCAGCACTTGGGAGGCAGAGGCAGGAGGATTGCTGGGTTCAAGGATGAGTTCAGGACCAGCCTGAACTACAATCGAGACCGTCTCAAAAAAAAAAAGGTCTCAGAAGGTCTTATGGGTCAGATTATAGGGAAGGTCTTATAGGTTATATTGTAATCTCTGTCACCTTTTAGGCAGACCTCAGCTTCATCTGCAGTTTAGGATTATGATGCCTTCAATCCACTTACAATTATCATGCCCTGCTTTTCTCTGTGACCCCAGCAGGTGGAAGAACATTGAGAAGTGCTCCCTGTGGTGGCTCCAATGGAGTAGGACTTGGTGCTTCATCTCTTTATGTTCTATACTCTTTCCACTCCAACTGTGGAATCCAAAGAATTCCAATGCTTTGGGACAACGCTTGTTTCAGATATCCTATCATCCTTCCCAAACCATCAAAATACTCCACAAATTATACCTCGTGACTCAATTCATCTTTCCCTCCTGAAAAGGGCACAAAGATCTTTTTTCTTTCTCTTCTACTTCCTTTTGGTAACACAGTCAATTCAACAGTCACAAGATTTTTAGAAACTTTCAAATTATTTCGAAAATATATACATGCATAGCAATATGCTAGAATTTTTGTCCCTCCAGATCAAAGCAAATATCCACAACTCTAACAAGCAATGTTTTTTTAGTGTGAAAGAAAACCTTCTTAAGGGAAGAACTGTCACTAAAATTGTAAATATAGTATGTGATATGTGAACTCAACTGCTGCATTCCCTGAAACACAATATGCACAATCCAAAGTGGCACACAAACACAACAAATCACTTATTTTGGGCACTGAACTCAATCTACTACTCTACTTAAACACAGCTCAGTTTGAAGTCCTGAGGAAACTATTTGTCCCCATGTAATAAAACCCTACGTATTCCTTCTTGCCTGTCCTCAGTAACAGTCCACACATGTAAAGATCTTCTGTCAAACTTGCAAACCATCAGTGTGAATCAAGGGGACAGTCTCTACGCAGGTAAGCATTCAGGAAAACTCACACACATTAACTTGTCTGCACAGGCAGAAAGAGCATGGGAGGGGAGGCCTAATACTACTCAGGGGCTCTCCACCAGGGGTGGCTCTGCCTGCCCAGGGAATGCTGGGCAATGTCTGGAGACATTTTTGGTTGGCACAAATAGGGGAAAGGGATGTTACTGGTGACAGAAAGCAGAGCCACAGATGGTACTCACCATCTGACAATGTACAGGACAACCCTCATAGCACAAGATTATCAGCCTTAAAACATCAAAAGTGCCAAAGTTGAGAAACTACAATGCACACATAGAAAATGAATACAAGAGCACTCTTAATAAATGTGAATGCAATAATTACCAGAAGTAACTGAATGACAGGTACAATGGATTCCAACATAGTAAGACAGGCTGGCTATCCCAGTTGACTGCCACATTATGAGTACTGTTAAGCTAGCTTTCAAATCTGCTAAGGAATGTGGATCAGTAGAAACATCCTGGATTAAAGCCGTTACAGTATCCCATCATCCTGACTATTGTACTGTTCTGTTATCTAATAGTACAAAACAGTGAAGCAGAGCTGTTATAACTGTCTCGCTCTCCTTTCAAAAATGGAAACAGTAAACATTTAAGCTGTAAAAATAAACGGAAGGTACCAGTGAGAGAACTAAATTCACTGTGACAACTAAGGAAGAGCTCACAAATGAGAATGATTTCACAGCCCGAGGTAGATCATGTTAATTCCTGAGTAGTTTATTAGGACACAATGTTAGTCCAGAAACAGTCACTTCCAGGGAGCTACTAGAAGAGTTTTCTGCTCCAGTAACAAAATTCTGAGGGTAATTTGGTAATGTGTATTCTTTTCCAGGAGCTGTGTCACATAATTCACCCACACCAACAAAATGTAAGATAGTCACAGAACTGTGAATTTCAAGAGACATGAGAATAATGAGAAAGTGGTCTCTGAAATAAAATAGAAATCAGCTCCCCAAGCAAAATAAAAGGAAAATTGCTTTTATTGTCATTAGCTTTTAGAAATCTGGAAAGATACCACACGTTGTGGAAAAAGATAATCACTAATAACTCAAGTGGAAAACATTTTTATGTATTGCAGAAAGGAAATGGAGATGCATAATATGTTAAAATCAAGAATATTAAAAATGCAAAATGCTAACTTTACACTAAATTTAAAAATTGTAAAAACCAAACTGAAAGGCATTATGAGTGGTTTGCCACCAGCTGTTTACTATTTCATGTGTTCTATTGTAGAATTAACAAAGTTTTAGAAGAAGGAAAAAAACTAACCTTAAGGTTATCAAAGGTTTTGACAGTCTGCGCCAAGTCACTGACACTCCCTGATGATGCTGTCCCCTGTCCCCTAGGGCCTGAGGACACCCGTGAACCGTCAATGGCCTCAAAGCCAGAAAGCAAGGCCTCTGCACAGCTGCAATGAGACTCCTTGGCTCTCTGACCCGAAATCAGGTATGTCTTCAAACCTATGATGGATAAAAATTACAATCAGCACAGATTGAAACCACGGTTGGTTGAAAAGCAGCTTGATCTTGCTCTATGTGGAGAATACACTCCTAAAAGGTGAAAAGTAAAGTGAAAATGTGTGTCATTATTTTACAACTGCCTTCCATGGATTCCTCAGACAGACATAGCCTCAAGGAGACCATTTGCCTCCAAGACATACCATTTACTCATATTTTTTTTTTCCTGAATAACGGTTGCATATTTTACCTTCAGGGCTAAAATGAGCATTAAAAATTCCTCTATGAAAGAGTCTTATGATCTCTGTGAGAACAGTAAAGCAGATCGAAGGTCAGCTCTATCTACTGCTTGGGTTGATTTTAATCTGTGAATCCTCATCCCTGACGTATGTAAGAACAGTCCCGAAGCGAGGGTGACCTCAGATCTAGCCAGGGCCCTTCACTGAGGTGATTGTTCATTTTCTTCCTGCTCCATTCCAGCATGTAAGAGAAATACAAAGATTTTTCCTGGAGGAGGTTGAGAAAAGAGCCCTGGAGAGCCTTGAGCCTATGAGAACAGCACTGCTGCCACAGGGTGACTGCACCCTCAGCGGGGAGCACAGAGAGCAGCTGCCTGTCTCTGCATGGGTCCTGGTACATGCCTCAGTGCACACATCCCTAGGTTTGTCATAGGTTAGTAATTGGGATACAGGTTGCTGTTCATGCACCAAGGCTTTAGAAGGCACTCCTGATTTACCAGACGCTGTGCCAGGTGCAGGGAGGACAGGAATAGACACATCCACCATGGCTGCAACCTGGAGCCTGTCACCTGAAGAGGGTCGTGATAACAGCAGGTGTGACTTGCCACGCTGCCAGGACATAGGATGAAGGCATCTGAGGTACTGCAGGATGCATGAGAGTGGAGCACCTTACAAAGACTGAGGAAGAAGGCACCCTGACTTGAAGTGTCCCCTCCAGCTGGGAATGGTGGTATATGCCTGTAATCCCAGCTACTTGGGAGGATAAAGTAGGAGGATTATAAATGTGAGGCCAGCATGGGAGATTTAGTGAGATCTTGTCTTAAAATTTTAAAAAGGCTGGGGATGCAATTTAATGGCCCAGCACTTGTGTAGTATGCTTGAAGCCCTGGGCTTAACCCAAATACCACAGGATTTAAAAAAAAAAAAATGGAAGGAAAGAATGGAAGGAGGACAAGAGAGAGAGAAAAGAAAAGACTTAAATAGGCCCCCTCCAAAATGCAAGGGTTGCCAGGGGCCGGGGAGTTAGCTCAGTGGTTCTGGCACCTGTCTTGCAAGTGCAAGGAACCGGGTTCGATCCCCCGGTAACCACATAACAATACTGGGTGTGGAGACTCACGCCCAGCAGCAACCAGTACCACATACCACAGTGCCAGGTGTGTAATCCCAGCACTTGGCAGGCAGAGGCAGGAGGACTGCTGTGATGTGAGTTCAAGGCTGAGCTCAGGGGCAGCCTGAACCACAAAGTGAAACCCTGTCTCAAAAAAAAAAAAAAACCTAAAAAAAAAAAAAAAATTCAAGGGTTGCCAGTATGGTGGTATTAAAAAGCAAGGTTGAGGACTAAAGGTGATTAGACCACAAGGGTTCCTCCCTTGCAAGTGGGATTAAGACACTCCTAAAAGAGGGTTCTTACAGCATTATGCCACTTGCCCTTCTGCCTTCTGTCTTTGAGCACACAGCACTCCTCATCTCCCAAAGATCAGCCCTCCCTCACCTGACAGCTAAACTTGTGCCGGTGCCTTGACCTTAGACTTCACAAATGTGAGAAATAAATAGCTGTTCTTCATAAGTCACCCAGTTTGTGGTATTGTTATAGCAGCACAGACTCAGACAGGAGGCCTCCTGGAGAAAGTGAGGTCAGCCAAGGGCCAAGGGCTGAGGCACCCATCACCAGGGCAAGGGTGTCACTCGAAGTGTTCAGGAAGGAGGGCCCTCCAATGAGAAGCCTTTGGCAGTCACAGCTGAGGAACGATGCTGAGCTTACTGTGGCAAGGACAGAGAAGGTGTGGGGGAAGACAGAATGGGCAGAGGAAAGAAGCAGACTGTCCAGTGTGCCTGTCACCAGGTATCTGCATCCTGTGGCTAACAGCAGAGCAGGGAAGAGAGTAATCAGTAGGCATCAGGGTGAGGACGAGCCACAGCCTGGTGGAAATGCCGGCCACGATGGGTGGGAAGGGAGCTGTGGGCACATGGAAGTCACTACGTAATAGTGGAAATGAGGATTATACCCCCAAATCTGGCAGCGAGAAACAATGCCTTTGTTTCAAGGAATTAATGCAAGAGGCAAGGGCTTGGCTTCTGGGGACAAGCTCAGGCTCTATCCCGTCCTAACTGTATTCCCCTGCAGCTCCATTTCCTCTTACCGGCTAATGTGAGGCTCAAGTGATTCACACACATACAGCCTGCACTACAGAGCCTGGGGCACAATACACCTTTGATAACCTCAGCTATTATTACCCATGCAGTGTCTGACCTGCTTATCACCAGAAATCTTTTTCATGCTCCTTCTGTGTACAAAGGCACATGTAGGACTGTTAAATCAATAATTGCTCCAAATTTGTCTGTAACTTGGAGTTTTCTTTAGGGATGATGTAATACGTTAGTATTATAAACATCAAACATACTCAGGTGTCCACAGCAAGAAAGTCTGATGGATAAACTAAGTATCTTTTTATGTTTCAATATGGAAAGTTAAATTTAACAGGAAGCGTGTTTCCAACTGGAAGGATATCAGCAGATGCAGTAAGGTAGGACTCAGCTGCCCAACTAGGTCACTGACCTTAGGCCTGGCTGAAGTCTTAAAATGCTACAGTTAATGACTTAATAAATAACCACACACATGGACCCTGGGGTCCAAGTTCACTAGAGCAAAAGGTCAAACTAAGGTAGCTACATGATTTATTTTGCTAAATATAGTATACAAGACAGAATAAAGAATTTCTAATTTTCTTTCCTGATCATTAATTTCAATCTCACCAACATTAATGCCTTCTATCAGCCTAATTTTACAAAGGGTTCAGAGAGGGGAGTCATTTCCTTATCCATTTCCATCTGGTGAAGAAACCTGTCTACAGTTGGGTACACTAAGGAGATTAACATCCATGAATATTCTTAAGCATAGTCAGCCCTCCTTATCCATAGATTCTACATCTATAGATTCAATTGAGGGTCAAAAATAATTGAAAAATAAATTGTGTCTGAACTAAATATATACACTTGTTTTTCTTTGTCTCTATTCCTAAACAGCACAGCATTACAAATATTTGTATAGCACTAACATTGTATCAGATATCTTAAGTAATCTAGAGATGATTTAAGGCATGAGAGAGTATGCACAGGTCATATGAAAAAATACTGTGCCATTTTACAGAAGGGACTTGTGCATCCTCAGATTTCAATGTCTGCATGGGAATTCCACCTTAAAATCCACCATGCCCAACAGATACCAAGGGATAATTATCACCAGTTCTTCGAGGACAAAAACTACACTACATTCTGAATGCACACTGATCAGTTTTGGTGAACTAAGTGTAATCCAAAAGACTGACAAAGTCATTTTTTGGGGGGAGGGGACAATTACCATGTTCTTTGTCCTGGTCTTTTTCTCTAGGACTCTTGCTTTGGAGAAATCCTTAATCACCAAAAATCAAGGATCCAACCATCAGTGCAACAGAAAGAGAAGAACAACTACCAAGGAAAGAATGTATTAGGACACAGAGAGTTAAAAGCTTAACACAACAAATGCCTAAAAGCTGACATCACTAATGATTTGAAACAATAAAAATTAGAGAAGAAATCCAATTGGGCTGGCTCGTAAATGTTCCAAAAACATCTTTCAACTTTGCATTGTACTTTTCCTCGCAACTAAGCCTGAAACTAAACACAAATCAATCAATAAGGAGAATAAAGATCAAAAGCTCTCTTAACCTATCAAGTAACCAGGGTGTACAAAGTTATAGATGTGTTAGTTTATAATCATCAGTTGCTTCTGCTTCTGGAGAGCAAAAGTTTTGGTATTAAAACACTCTGGATGGATCTAAGTCTGTCCATTCCCATGCAAAACAAATAATCACAACAACTTCTTTGTTGTAGGTGACCTATTATTTGATTATAGATTATAGGTTCTAACAGCTAATAGCTGTTACCAAAATTTAATCTCTTTTTAAAAAAATGAAATCCCAAACAATAAAATACAAAATAAATATACTCAAGGAGGTGAAAGAACAAAGTATGGCCTGTTTAATTTGACAATGGTTAAAACTTCAGTCTAATGAAACCACTTTTAAGAAGGGCAGACCTCCCATCTGTCTCTCTTCTTCTCCCTTTCTCTCTCCCATGCTCCTCAATGGGTACCTTCCATACCTTAACTCCTGCTCTCTTTCAGCCATGGGTGAGTGTGCTACCATCACAGCCAAATGTGGGTAACTGGTCACCCAATAAATGATCATGCTGTTTTGTCCTCTCCATGTCCACACTGAGTGCTATAAATGTTGCCATGCTGAGTGTAATACCAGGAGAATCCAGTGGCAACAAACTTCAGAGTCCACACTTCCCTCCTTTAAACAACTCTTGAGTTGTAGCTTAATACCACAACCTTCTCCAAGGCCCCAAACTGAAAGATCACACTGAGTAAAACTATCAGCAGCCTTGTGCAGGGGATTTAGCTCAGTGGCTAAAATGCCTGCTTGGCAATTATAAGATCCTGAGTTCAATCCCCTGTATTAAAAACAACAACAACAAATAAAACATACATACACTGAAAAACAGTAAGCTATCAGCCTCCTTTTGCTCATTCACTCATCTAACAAATTAAATATGTATTGAGTCCTTCTTAGAGTTAAGACCTAGACTACAGGTTGAAAGACATGGGTAACTAAAAAATTGCTATAGCTACAGAAACAGTGACACACAAACTTTCCCTTATCTGTGAAAGGGAAACACTATCCTGTAACACAGTAATAATGCTACTTCACATGGCTGCGGCGAAGATTAAATTAATTAACATATGTAAAGTGGGAAATACAAAAGAGGGAGGGAAAAACTTCACTTGGGAGGTCTCTAATAGTACTCAGGAGTAGCTCCAAAAGTAAACTGAGGAATGGAATAAATACTCAAGCAGATTTAATGCAGGCTGGCAGTGAAGGAGAGGACAGTGAACAAGAAATAACCCAAATCTCCAAGTGGAAGGAATTAAACAAATCCCAGCATGTGTGACCCATGACAGGCTGACAGGATGTTCAGAAGCAATAAGGAATTTTTACAATGAGTTGTAGAAAACAAAAAAGGAATGAAGGCTCGGGAAAACTACTCTGGAATACATAAGATACTAGGGTATAAATCACCAGAAGAGGGTATAAGCCAAGACTATCAGTAGGAAAAGTGTGAGGAATTTAGGGAGAATATCAACTAATCAGCTGCTGCTGGTTATTCACCAAATGACAACATGACCACTTCAGGCCCAAGAGGAGGCCAGGACACCTGTGCAGTGGCACGAGAGGTATCAGAGACCACATTCTTTTCCCAGAGAATGAAAAAATTAGAGTTAATTTGAAGGTTAAGAGATACAGACTCACGTACAAAATAGACAAAGGAAAACAGATCCTAGAAAGAAATGAAAAGCTAGATTTAAAGTCTGAGAATAAGTGACAGCTAAATAATTGGAAAACCAAAATAATAGGTTGAATATAGAAATAAAGTAGCATGCTTCTCAGTGAAGGAAGCATGTCATAAAAAGCTACACAATCCTATTTATACAAAACTTACCAAACAAGGAAAACTGTAGAGACAGCAGATCTGGACAGAGAGAGGAAAAGACTCTTAATGAATACAGGGTTACTTTCCTGGGTGATGAACACATAAACTTAGATTGTAGTAATAGTTGCACACCTCCTGAATACGCTAAAAACCACTGAACTAAATACTATAGAGGAGTGAATTGTGTAGCACATGCATTATTCCTCAATAAAGCTTTTTTTTTTTTAGGTTTTTGGAGACAGGGTCTCGCTTTGTGGTTCAGGCTGGCCCTGAGCTCAGCCTCCAACTCACATCACAATCCTCCTGCCTCTGCCTCCCGAGTGCTGGGATTACAGGCGTGAGCCACCAAGCCCGGCACTGTGGTATGTGGTACTGGTTGCTGCTGGGGTGAGTCTCCACACCCAGTATTATTATGTGGTTACCGGGGAATCGAACCCGGGTCCTTGCGCTTGCGAGACAGGCGCCGGAACCACTGAGCTAACTCCCCAGCCCCCATCAATAAAGCTTTTATTTAAAAAAAGAAAGAAAATAAATATAGTGATGGGAATTTCACAAGATGCAACAGTTCTCAAACTGCAAAATAAAAAACAAAGTCAAGAAGAAATACATACTCCCTAAGGATTCAAGGTAAAGGAGTGGCAGGTAAAAGAAAAATATTAGAAATAAAGGCTTAGATAATGTGGTAAATGGGAATAGAAAAACATATAAATAAGAGAGAAGGTTAAATAACCTTGAAGAACTAAAAATTCTACATGGCAAGAGTTCAGAAGTCTCAGAGAGATTAAACAAAACAAAATTTGACCTTCACAAGATAGCTCTCAGAGTCACCAAATTTGCAGTTCTCACTTTTGTAGTATAGTTCAAAATGTTGGGTCAATTGCAGCTGGCACTTGAAACAACAACACAACATCCTGTTGTATGCCCTCACCTCGCAGTGCGCCAAGGCGGGCGGGTACCCTGTCCTTGCGTCGTGGACACCAGCCTTCCTCTTCCCCCAGGAGCACACTTTCAGGCTAAGGCACTTTCTATAGATCCATGAGCAGGCCCATCTACTTCCATACTTCTGAGGCACATTGGGAAGGATGGGGACACAGGTTGAGGTGACACCTATTCTGTAAGCTCAAATGATGTCAAGGGAAACAGTGCCGAAGATTCTCAACGCTTCACAGGAGTAGCTGCACCAGGCCTTCACCAACTGTGACTTCGCGTCAGTGTTTACCCAGGCTTCCGGCTACATCTCAAATCACATGTCTGAACAAGCCTCTGCTTGCTCTGAATTTCTATACTTCTTAAATCTAGTTTTCAGCTTCCGTTCAGGCTTTCTCTCTTCTGATG
>PVIR01036201.1:0-15971 GCA_004026965.1 Petromus typicus
GGGCCCTTGCTCTTGCGAGACAGGCGCCGGAACCACTGAGCTAACTCCCCGGCCCCCAGGTCTTTCTGTCTTATGGAAGATTTTTCTGTTCTTTTCATGGGACAGCGTACTTCTCTGTCACTCAGGAGACTTGATTGGTGGGTTGGGTACAGCCACAAAAGATGTGTTCCTTGCCAGCCTCATGTGTGTGTGTAGTGTGTATACATATAGGCACCTGTGTGTTGTGTGCACAAGTTCAATCTCTCTCTCTCTCTCTCTCTCTCTCTTTCTCTCTCTCCCTCTCTGGAGTGTCTATATCGACTGTTATTCTTTCATTTTAAAACCACCTCAGAAAGGCACAATGTCTCCTTTGCCTCTTCCTTCCTCAACCCCGTGCACCGCACGTACGTTGCCCTGGGCCGAGGCTTCCGATGTGCTCAGACAGGAGGGAGGAGCCGATGTGCATGGCAAATGGCGCTGAGGCTGAGTGGCTGAGTTATGTCATCCTTGGGGAAGAACTCTGTCTTGGGCAGCTCCGGGTAAGAGCGTTATGATCTGTGTCCCTGAGGTGATACACATTCACATGGCGCCAAGGGCTCTGGTTTTGCTACTTCTTGCATATTTCTCACTGATTTGTCAGTTTCCATCCTGTCACCAAGGTAACCACTGTTTTTATTCCGCTTTCTCTCTCTCTGTCTGTGATTTGAAAGGGCAGCTGGTGAGGGGGAACCAGGGGCCCAGATGTGCTGGATCCAGATCCACAGCAGTGACTCCTGCTCTGGAGTGAAGCTCAGTTTAGGGACCGAGGTCTGCACAGGAGAAGGCTGGACTCTGGCTTCCCGGTCTTTTCCCACCTCTGAGGCCAACGGCAGGCCACTTAGCCCCACTCACTTTCCTTGCCTGGTGGTTTGAAAGAGGAAGATCGGCACAAGCCTCTCTAAGCCCTTTCTTTTTCCAGTATCTCTGGACCAAGCAGTCATCTTAGCTAATTTGCTGTCGTTCTCATTCTACCATGAGAAAAAAAATGGAAATCCAGACATATGACTACCATATTGTGTGCAGTTAGGTAGATTCCCTCAGAGAAAAGCTTCTCCACATCAGCCCGGACAACCCTCCAAAGCCTGCACTTCCTTGAATGCATCACTTAGGAACAATGTGTGATGGAGGGAAATATGAACATGTAAACAGTGCTCAGCACCGAGCCCAGAACAGAGGAAGGCAAAGAGACATGCGCACTTCTACAGTATAATAACGTCTTGCTGTTACCTTGTTATGGAAAGTGCTCCGTGTGCCATATGGAGACAGGAGCAGCATCAGCCATATGGTTTCAACTCAGGTTCATTCAGTATTATAGAGTAGATCTCCCTTAAAATGCCCCTCTCAAACTCATAATTATTGTCTAATTTTATTACATCAATAAAAAATTTGAGAGACAGGACAGGAGGATGTAGGAGGAAGCACATGAGCTTTGGAGTTGAGAGATGGTGCTGTTCGTTGTGGATGAGGAGCACTTTCTGCTGCAGTGAACTGTGCTTGGCACATGAAGCATCTGTCTGTCCGTGATGCAGAGATGCATAATCAAATCTTATTCACAACTTCTACATTTTCTACTAAATCTCTGGACTTGTCATTTAGGCTCCCAACCCTGCCTCGCAGAGGTCTGAGTGGTCTGGTTCTGGCCACCCAGGCACGTTCCATGCTCCCCACTCCAGGCCCTGCCTTCCTGCAGAGTCCGAGGAACCTGCTAAACTATCCCACCATGGCCACGCCTTCCACCCAAAGTGTTCTTGCTCCTTCACCCTGAGGGTCTATTGCTTCTTAAATCTTAGCTCCCATCTTTGTTTCAGCTACTATAACAAAAGTAGCATGGACCTAGTAGATTAGAAATAACAACAAATCACTCCTCATAGTTATGGAGGCTGGAAATTCAAGATCAAGGCATCCACTGAGTGCCTGGTGAGGACTCACTTCTTGGTTCAAAGATGCCTGTTTTCTCACTGGCTGGGCATATGGTGGATGGGTCGGGCTCTCTGAGGCCTTCTTTATTGATTTTGCTGAACTGGAAATTGAACCTAGGACCTTTGCACTGAGCTATATCTCTAGCTCTTTGTACTTTTAATTTTGATACAGAGTCTTATTAAATTGCTCAATTAGGTAGGAGTTGAATTTGTAGTCCTCCTGCCTTAGTCTCTCAAAGTGCTAAGATGAGAGGCCTGGCCCACTGTAGCCTGCTTAAGGTCATTCTTCTAGAGACTAATTCTATCCATGAGAGCTCCACCTTTTCGACCTTATCACCCCATAAAGGACCCATCCTCTTGAGGATTAGTATGTCCGCATATGAACTCTGGAGAGACACAGATATGCAGTGTGCAGTGGTTTCTATGTTGTCCTTTACATCCCACTGACAGAAAGTTCTTCTTTGATGACCCCAGTGGCTTTCATAGGCCCCTCCAGATCTTTTTAGAGTGCTTAGTGCTACCTGACACATTCCCATTTGCTTATTTTTAATTTTTTTCATGTGTCTCTTGTCCTATAACCTCCTCCCCACCTAGAAGCCAGGTTTAAACTCTGTGAGATCACGGCATCATTTGTCTCAGCTCCTGCTACAGCCCAGCCCCGATATACCTCATGGTGCAGAGACGCTTACTAAAGGCATGAGTGTCAGCCCCACCCTCATGCTCTTAATCCCCCACCCTGGTCCCTCAGCTCACTTCCTGTTCCTATGGTTGAAAGGGACACTCCTAACACACAAACTACATAGGGTAAAACAATCATCCTGAATTTTGCTACAAAATGTTTTTTTTTTTTAAATTTTTATAACTAAAATTCAATCAAAAGACCAGACTTCTCCTATAATCTCTTTAAACAACTTCTGGAACACATTCATAGTTTTTTCCCATAGTGTCTTTCAAAGTTAATCACCAATAAATTCAGGATGAATGGCAGCTGGCTTGGCCTAAAGCAGTGACAGAAAGAAGCTCTGATACAGAACTTGCACTGATGTGGTTTCTCTGGAAACTCCTTGGAAACAGGCTCGAAAGTCAGCTTCCTCTGTGGCCATTTGGAAAGGAGCAGCTCAAAATACAGGCAATGCTCAGGAGGTCTTGACTCACATGCATGAGCTCAGCATATCGCTGCTATTCCAACCACACCCCCACACACACATGGGCAACTGCACACCGTAAGACACACACACATACACACACACACACACACACACACACACACACACACACACACGGAATGATTACCAAAATGCCTGACACGGAGTGTGGAGTATCAAAGTAAGTGACACAAAAAACATGTCATTGGAACTGAAAATAAGATTTAAGATACTTTAAATGAAATACTATTTACAAATGAAATACCTCACACTATATAAACTTGATACACTGCATGTTTTCCCTACCTCATCCTTGTAATAACCTCATACAGTAGACAAAAGAAGCACTCTCCTCCATATAGTTGAGGACAGTGAAACTCTGATTGACCCAGAAAAGGACCACAATCTCACACACAGGCCTTCCTAGAGTGTCAAGGGCATCTAAGCAACCATACCTTTGTTTAAGTTTTAGCCTCAAGAAATTGTCATGATACTATGATTTTTTTAAGAAGTCAATGTGGTGTATGGGTCTATTTCTTTAAATAAATTGAGTACATGAGATTTTATACTGCCAATAAAAAATAAAAATTGGGATGGATGACAATTACTCATTTATAAAACTAGATTATCAGGGGAATGTGATATGATTCCTTTAAATAAAGATACCCTTGAGAATGTTTTTAAGCAACATAGTTGAGGTATATAAACTGCACATTTTAAATGCTCCGATATATTATGTAAAATAAATAGCCAAATATAGACTACATATCTCCTTTTAATTGTGTATTACCAATTGCTAATTGATTTACCCCTGTAAATCAACAAGAAAAAGACAAAATTAAAAGGCCATGTGTATAACCAGTGAAGCCACAGAAAAAACTCAAGAGTTCAACAAACACCTACTTGTGAAAGATCCTACCTCCAACCCAAACTTTTCTATCTTAATTCAAAAGTTTGATGTGGTAAAAACTTGATTTCAATTATGAAGTCAGGGCTAAAGACCTGAAAATAGTGGAACAAATGGAAGGACCCCTGAAAACACTCACCAGCCTGCCTGCCTACTGGTCAACTGGTACATAAGAGAAGTGTCCTTTCGACTTAAACTCTTGGGTCCGGGCATTTCTTTGTTACTGCAGCTTAGATTTTACCCTGACTAATATATACTGTAGCTGGATGTCTAGAAGAGGAAAGCAGAAATAAGATACTATTCTGTACTGTAAAAGCAGTCACGGGCTGGAGAGTTAGCTCAGTGGTTCCGGCGCCTGTCTCGCAAGCGCAAGGACCCGGGTTCGATTCCCCGCTAACTATATAACAATACTGGGTGTGGAGACCCACACCCAGCAGCAACCAGTACCACATACCACAGTGCCGGGCGTGGTGGCTCACGCCTGTCATCCCAGCACTTGGGAGGCAGAGGCAGGAGGATTGTGATATGAGTTTGAGGCTGAGATCAGGGCCAGCCTGAACCACAAAAGCGAGACCCTGTCTCCAAAACCCTAAAAAAAAAAAAAAAAAAAAAAGCAGTCACATTTAATTAATGTGACTGATATTAATAAGGATACGGCAAGTGAGAAAGTCATACAGTTCAGCTGCGAGTGCAAATTATTACAACTATTTGTAGAACAATTTTCAGTAATACATCAAGTCCTCCACTTAGGAATGAGAACATTCATAAGTCAGATGTTTCTAAGTTCAATAAAGTGACACCTTCGACACAAATGTACAATGTATATTGCTTTGTGCTTTGTGCCTTCCACATTAGCACTGCTTCTTCTCCTGCTTCCTGATATCCTGGGCTCTACCTGAGCACTGTCCTACTGTGCACCAGCATCCTCTCGTGTACCAGTGCACTGCACAGTGAGCACACAGCAGCACAACTGTGACAGTGTTCACAGACATGAGCCACTTCTATAATTTGTTTGCATCTACAAATGTTCATAATGCCAGGTCCATTTGTATCTATGAAAGTTCGAAACTCAAACATTCATTAAATTGGGAATTTAAGTGTACTAAAGTATAAAATAACATTTCCTGAAATCTACTCATTTTAATCCTGTATATAGTAACTTTACACACTGAGACACGTCCGTAGGATCTTCACAATCTGTTAGTAAAAAAATAGAAGTAACCGAATGTCCATTTGAAGAGGAGGGACAGTGATATTTTCATGTCATTGAGTATAGTCATTAAACAGAATGAATTAACTATGGCTGTACTATATGTCAACAGGAATAGACCTAAAAGGAGGAAAGGAATTTTTAAAATATGAATAATATAGCAGTATTGGGTAAAATTTTGAATATGCAAAACACAAGTATATATTATTTCAGGTACATAGCCAAGTAATAAATGTACAAAACACAAACTGAAAGAATACATACCAGACTCTTGCTGGTGATTTCCAGGTAGGAGGGTGAGGAAATGCAGCTGTGGAGAGACACACAAAAAGCTTCAACAGTACCCATTATATTTTATTTCTTCATGAAAAAAGATTCAAAATGCTGAATTGTCAATATTTATCAATGACGGGCATATTGGGTACAATCAGAAGTGTGCGAGAACTGGCTTGCTGACACAGGAAGAGTGTGATGGTGTACATCTCTTCCCAGCTCCTTATTTCCCATCATTTTCATTTCCCAGTACGGATTACATGGCAGAAACTTAAGATCAGCCATGGTGTAAGTATCTACACCACAGAAACTAGCAAACTCTAGCCATCGACATCTTGTTTACTCACATTGGTATTGATCTGCACAGTACTGGATGTGATATAATATCTACAAGATTCACTTTCATATTTTAAAATTATTATTAAACTTTTCAAAATGCAAAAAATCAATATTCAACTTTACCTACCTTTTCTTTATTAATTTGTTATCAACAAGTATGTAACTTTTTTTTTCCAGGACAATATTAAACTCTGTGTGTCATTTTGACTTTTTCCACTTTAACCTACTATGAGATCATCTTCATGTTATCCCTTCACTTTCCCACAGTTAGATATTTAAATTGTGTATATTTCATCCATATTAAGGAAGACAACATGATCATTGTTATGGTAAGTCTTTGCTTGTATCTCTGTTCCTTTTTTTGGGAATGAATTATAATATGCATATAATACTTTGATCAGAATACACAAATATTCTTCAAACTTCTGTTCTGATTACCTTTATGAAAGTCGGTTATTTATGTGGACAACTTTATACTTAACACAGTATATATTTTAAACATATTAAAGACAAACTTAAAAAGCAAAATTTGGAAAAGTTAGAATAAAATTTATAAAAATATCTTTTATGACATCAAGTTAGGGAAAAGATAGAAACACAGTCAACAAATTTAACAGTGATTTAAGGATATTAAACTGTAAAATTTTGGATAAACACTATTTAAAAAAACATGATAAATGATACAGAGCAGGAGAAAATATCTGCAACAATATAAACCAAGAAGGTGAATATTTAGAGTATAAGAACTCATAAATCAATTTTAAAAAAAGGTAGCAGAAAAATAAGCAGAGACTATAAGACAATTCACAAAAAAGGAACCTTAAATGGCTATTAAACTTATGTTTATTCATAATAAACTGATCAACAAACTTGTTCTCACCTGTCAGACTCGAAAAATTTGAAAGTCTGACATCAAATTTAACAAGGATGCTGACACTTGAGATTGTCATTGCTGATGTGAATAGAAATGTGTTCAAAGTAGTTGAAAAGCAATCCATGGAGCCATTGGTAAAGTTAACACTGGATGTTCATCAGGGTCAGGACTCTGGCAAGTCAGACCAGCACCTGGGGAACAATGTTTAAGGTGGCCCTTGGGTCATCCAGGTGCAGAGTTGGCTCTGAGTTCAGAGTGGGAACATCCTTAAATACTGTGCTCTGGGTGCTATCTTTGCCTTATTTTGTTTCTGCTTCTGATGTACAGAGCCTAAACATAAGTAATTCTGTGCCTGTGTGTGTGTGTGTGTGTGTGTGTACTCACAATTTTACCCATGCATCAACAGTATAAACATTCTGCAGACTGAGCTCTCTGTCAGGGTTTGCTCTCTGGAGAACTCAACCTGTGAGGCTGGGTGATTTGGGTATGGTGGACTGACACGCTGCCTTCTGTGCTAAGAAGGCTCTTGGATGATATGGGGAATGACATACTAATACAGGGTTCTGGGATTGATCATTTGCCATCTCTCTGGCAAAGCAGAGCCCATCACTCATGGTAAGTTGAGCACAAGTGGGCCAGCATGAAGTGACTGTTCAAAAGGCTTCCCCAGAAATCTGTGTCTACCTGGACCCATACATTATGGTGTTACTTGTAAATAGGTCAGTATAACCAGTGACAAATGTTGCAGTAAAATCACCCTGAATTCCATGTGGGCCTTGGGGTTAATCACTGGCAACTTATAAAGAGAGGGCAAGAAACTCGGACAGACACAGGGAAGATGACACCCACAGGTAGGAACAAATGGCAGTTATGCAGCCACCACTCAGGGAATCATGAGGCACCAAACCCCGAAAGAGACAAGAAAGGATTCTTCTTTAGAGCCGTCTGAGGGCTGAGACCTGGCCTCACCGTGATTCAGGCATGTGGCAGCCAGAGCTGGGAGAAAACAAACTGCTCATGGCAAAGCCTTGCCTTGGGGCGATGTATGAGGGACAGTGCTGGGAAAGTCATACACAGCCCAGCTGGTGAAACTTTCCCCAGTGGAAACTGACATTGTGTATTAGGTGAAAGAAATGCAATGGCTGATTTTAAGTTCCAGGCATTTGCAAAGCTCAGAGAAAGCAGTGCTCAGGGCAGTGAGGACAGAGCGCTTGCACCTGAAGAGAGACTGACACCGAGGGCACAAGACCCCAGAGCAACTGACAGGCCCCCCCCCAAAAAAATGGAAGCCAGAGGCCCTGCTTGCAGTGGACGCCTGTATCTTCTAGAAGGCCACTGCCCACCAGCACAGAGGGGGCAGAGCCCAAAAAAAGACAACTCGCACCCAAGGCAGGGCCACTCTGCCAACATCAGGACCTTGGTGTAGAAGGACGGTCCTCTGGAACGACACAGAGGATGTCCAGCTGAATTCGCCACGCTCCAACCTCCATTTTAAAATACCCAATTCCCTGGTAGCAGATGAAAAAGGAAGGAACTCAAACACTGGGCTGGCAGGCAGCTGTTGGGTAGGAGCCACGCTCACTAGGACAGCGCAGCCTACAGCATGAGGCACAGGCGAGGTGAGCTGGCTCCCGGTGAGCGGCCAGGTGAGGACCAGGCCACTCATTCTTCCAGTTGCCAACAGCCCATGGCTGACAGTCCTCTGCCGAGTCGCTCCCAGAAATTGCCTACGGAAGCCAGGCTCCCACTCCCGGTCTGCATCTGTCCCCGCTGGACACAGAGACAAGGTCCCCAGAGCGCTCCTGGACCTCCGTGAAGGGCCTTGCTAGCTCCGCCTCTCTGGAGGGCTGGCTGTGGCCTCTGTATGTCTGCATCACAGACAGGAGGACGGGTGTGGACCCGGCGCTTGGCTCATTCAGTTTTGATGGTGATTCGAAGAACCTCGGTGCACACTTGCATGTGTTAAATAAAAGACTCCTGAAACTAAAATCAGGCTTTACCCATCGAAGTCCCCTGTGTATCGCAAACAACGGCTCTAAGAGTCAGGTTTACAAAGACACATTCCTGCTTTGAAGCTGACTGTGTAGCATTTTCAGCGAGGTCGCTTCCCATCTTTAGATTTTAGATCAGAGAACCAAGAACACACAGGTCACGGGACATTAGCTGGAAATAATGAAGCCTTCTGAGAAGCTCCGAAACCACTGCACAGACATGCTGGATTCCGTCCATGCACTGTGCGCCGTGCCTGCTGGCCTCTTCTAAATAGGTGATCTGGGAGCCAGTGTGAAGAGAGGAGCGATTTCCTAACACAGCACAAAAGGAATCTCCCGGCAATGTGAGCCTGGTGCCAGCTGATCTGAAAGGCCTCGGCAGCCCGACTACTGCTGGCTGGAAAGGGCTCCAGCTAAAGGATAGCAGATACTTACCCAAAGGTGCCGCTCTGAGCACAGCTGAGTGGGGCTATTGTTCAGAAACCTCAGGGTAGCTGCAGTGTGAACAGAATGTGTGATTGTTGTGGCTCCTTTGGAGGTCCATGGGCGGGGTTAAGTTAACCCCTT
This sequence comes from Petromus typicus, assembly GCA_004026965.1. Lineage (NCBI taxonomy): Eukaryota > Metazoa > Chordata > Mammalia > Rodentia > Petromuridae > Petromus > Petromus typicus. Next base: position 9,244 of record PVIR01036201.1, read on the forward strand.
TCATGCTCCAACAAACTCAACAGAGAAGTTAAGACTTGGCGGCAAAGATAAGTGAAGCTGTAGGTTTCAATGTCCCATCCCTACATCTTTTTTATTTTTCTCTTTTTGGAGACAAGGTCTCGCTTTGTAGTTCAGGCCGGCCCTGAGTTCAGCCTTGAACTCCCAACAATCCCCCTGCCTCTTCTTCCCAAGTGCTGGGATTATAGGTTTGAGCCACCACTCCCGGCACTGTGGTATGTGGTTCTGATTGCTGGTGGGAGTGAGTCTCCATGCCCAGCATCGTTGTATACAGTTACCAGAGATCGAACCCGGGCACTGGAACCACTGAGATAAATCCCTGGCCTCCATGCCTACACCTTGCTACACTTAAAGCTCCAGACAGAGGTGTGTCCGGGAAGAAATGAACCCCAATGACCAAGACAAGACAACTGCATTTTGTGACATCAAGAAAGGGAAACACAACCATAGAATGGGAAACAAATTCTCGAGTCAGTCATCCGAGGAGAGACAGGTATCCAGAACATGACATCTATCTCTTCAAAAGGTTAGACACAGGTTAGACATCACATAACCCAACAATTCCACACCTAGGAGCAACCTAAGAGAGGTGGAAACACTTGTGCACATAAAAATCCTGCACACAAGTGCTTATTAGCAGCATAATACATGATAACCCCAAACCGGAAGCAGCTCAAATGTCCACTAACTGATGAATGGACAAACAAAATGTGGAATATCTGCCTGATGAAATGCTACTCAGCTATACAGACTGGCAAAGTGTCAATGTGTGCCACAATATGGGTGAGTCTTGAAAGCACAGTCAAGGTGAAACAAAGAAGTTACTGAAAATCATGTATTGTATCCTCTTTTTTCTGTACAATGCCTAGAATAGGCATATCTACGGTGACTGAAAGCAGACTTGTCATTCCCCAGGGTTGGAGCACAGTTCATAGAGAGAAGCATCTAATGGATACAGGGGTTTCTTTCGGATAAAAAAAGTTCTAAAATGAGATTGTGGGAATGACTGCACAATTCTGTGATGATAGTAAAGCCCCTGAATTATAGACATTAGGTGACTGAATTTTATGATGCTTAAATTATACAGCTATGAAGGTGCTAAACATTGTTTAAAGAAATAACTTCATTACATTAAGATGTGTTAGATATACTTTTTTCCTCTGTCATGGAAAACAGCAACTCATTCTTAGTCCCCCAGTGCACAGTCTGGATATCATGCTACAGTGTCACCTGTGATGTGACTTCACCCATGTACCTCTGTTTTTAGCAGCCTAAAGTGGCAGATATGTTAACTTCTCCAGCAGAAAGATAAAAGGATGGAAAATTAGTGGGACAGCTCCTCAGGCTGAGCAGTTATTAGCTTGGGGGAATCTTGGCTATGGTACTGGATCTTCCTTATAGATCTGTTTCTTTACATCTCATTCTTCATTATTTCTGGGGTGGATCTATAACTTTCCAGCCAAGACTCCTTTTTTCCCTGTCAGTCTGTTCTATCTACCTCCTGCCAGGAGGAGTGTAATTCTGAGTGAAATTGTGTTGGCCTCAGTAACTCGCTTTGGCTCATGCAGTGAAGGGAGCTCCTTCAGGTTTAAAGAAGCTCTGAGATTTTCCATGGGACTTTTTTCCCACCATGATGAGAAATGTGACTCCAGACAGAGGTGTGACCTTCAGCCTCAGCCCTGTGACCTCCATGGGAGAAAGATGCACTAGCATCATAGGTCACGGGGTGTTTTTGCTGGACACAGCACTATCATGGTGAAATCTGACACATTTCACGTTGTTTGCTCAGAAAACGTATTTTGAACTTTAACATATTCAAATTCTGTGGCCACTCTTTAGAAAACAAGACTTAATGAATTCTGTTCTTAGGTGCCTTGTAGTCTAGAAAGTAAGACAAAAAACCCCCACATTATCAAAAATACAAATTATATTCTGAGTGACATGAGACGTTTAATGAATAAGAGGTTTAGGGCAGAAAGGGGTTATTTCTGACTCAAGGGCATCACAGAACGTCTTAGAAGAGGCTGAGTCTTGAAATATATACATACAATTTAACACAATATATCACCACAGGGAACTATAGAAGTATAATACAATGAAGAGCAACATGAAGTTAATCCCAACTGTTGTGACTTGTGTCTAGGTATCTCCCCAAAGTCTCATGTGGTCAGGCATGGGGCTTTTCGGAGGTGGCTGTATCTAGAATGAGATGCTGGGATTGAGGCTGTGTGATTACTAAATAAGTACCCTGATTGGTCTGGCATACTTCTGGGTGTGAATAATGGGAAGAGCCTCCCTAGACACACTCCCTGAGGGAGTGTAGTCTGGCTAGAATACAAATGACAAAAGAAGGTCATTGCTTGTCAGTTGCTACTGTTCCTTTGCTTGCTTCTTTACTACTTTGCTGCTTTGCTGCCTTCCTGCCTTCTGCCTACCATTTACTGCCTGCCTACAATGCCCCTCTGCCAGGCCACCCTATCTTGAAGCCAGCCAAATATGAACTAAATTTTCTACAAATTGTGCTAAAATAAATCCTTCATCCTTTAATTTGGTGTGTTGTGTATTTTGTCTCAGCAATGAGAAGACTGACTAAGATGGTTTCTTAGTGGGAGGCTGAGGCAGGAGGATTGTAAATTCTGGGTAATATGGTGAAGCCTTGTCTCCAAATAAAAAATAAAAGTAAATAAATACATACAATATATACAAACACACATAAGGATGGGGATGGAACTCAGTGTGAAAGCTTTGGATTCAATCCCCCATATTGAAAAGAAGAGGAAGCAGGAAAGGAGAGGAGGAAAAAGAAAGAGAAGGGGACAGGGAGGAAGAGGAAGAAGAAAAAGAGGAGGGGGAGAGAGAACAGGAAAGGGAGACGCAGGAAGGTAAGGGAACTTAATACACAACTTGTTTTAATTCTAGAGTTTGAACTCAGAAAAAGTTATACCATAGATCTACAGGGCTTTCGAGACCTTTCTTAACTGTGGCTGAAGGATTTCATCTTGTTGGCTGTTTTTTAGGGCAGGCTCACACAGGCAGTCGGATGGAGTTACTTTATGCAGAGCAGCAGGGCTTCCTCACGAGTAGAACAGAGTGTACTTGGAAGAGCAGACAGCCAGCTACTCCAAGGCGAGCTGGCCCCCCAGAAAGCTGCACTGCTGAGGCTCAGCCTTGACCAGGGCTTCACCTACCCTGACCCGTCACCGTGCGGGTGAGGGTGGAGGTGTAGAGAGCTGAAGAATTCATCCAGTTGTGCAGCCCGTCAGTGGCAGCCTGGGGCCTAGGGATGGGGCTCTCCATTCTGCTCTTTTTCTGTATTTCTAATAATTATCCATATATCTTCTGCCTTGCCTTGCAGTGAGTTCAATTTAAATGCTAGTTATAAAACTCAATGGTGCAGGGTATAAGTCACAAGTATCAACAAAATCTCAGCAGTTAATCACCCTGTCCTAAGGAGTCGGCTGGCATAAAGAATGATAAAGTTGAGTCATTTATGCTCAAATGGATGTACCTTGAGGACGTACTGATGAGTGAAATAAATAGGACACAGATGTGGAAATACCATATCATTTTTCTGGTATGAGAAATTGAAAGTTTAATTGAGTTCTAAAATGTATGATATGTATTTTGAAATAGGAAGAAAATGTTTGAGAGGAAAAGGGGAAGGGATTAAGGGTAAGTAAAGAAGGGAAAGAAAAATTTTGATGATTTTTTTTTAAAAGGAAACAAAGCTTATACATATAGGGGTTGAGGGTTGTAGGGAGGGAAGGTGGATAGAAAAATGAGAATTAAGATGTAACACGTACTGGTACAAATTCTCAATGTTGATTATATTCATAATGCATATATAAAAAGTACCAATACAATCATTTTTTAAAAGAGAGCATCTAGGGGCCAGGGAGTTAGCTCAGTGGTTCCGGCGCCTGTCTTGCAAGCGCAAGGACCCGGGTTTGATCCCCAGTAACCACATACCATACTGGGCGCAGAGACTCACACCCAGCAGCAACCAGTACCACATACCACAGTGCCGGGCATGGTGGCTCACGCCTGTAATCCCACCACTTGGGAGGCAGAGGCAGGAGGATTGCTGTGATGTGAGTTGGAGGCTGAGCTCAGGGCCAGCCTAAACTACAAAAATGAGACCCTGTTTCTCAAAAAACCTAAAGAAAAAAGAGAGCATCTGGGACTCTCTTTAGGTAAAGTGTTCCACAGACACCAGGGCCTACATTTCATGGTGGAATAACGTTTTCAGACAAGATTCTTGAGTAGGATGGAGAAGACCTTTGAAAACACAGGGAATCATGTAGATAAAGCTAGGGACACCTAAACATGTACCTCTCCATAGAGGAAAGCCAGTGCTCTGAGGTGGAGATTATTCACACGGGAGTGTTCATCCTGCCGTCCATGGGCACATGGGGAGGAATTCACCCCGGTGGACACCAGCAAGGTCCAGATCCAGGGGCACAGTGGGTCTGATCTCCCTAGATGCCTCTGTAACTGAAGAACTGGACAGCACTGCCCCCAAGTGTCTGCCCTACCAGGCTGGCTGAGTAAGGCTCTGGAATTTATGTCATCCTTCATGGAGTAGAAGAAGGAGCAGGGACAATCCTAAAACAACTGTAAAATCCTTGCACTGACAGGAATCTTCAGAATGGACTTGATTTCTCAATCTTCTGGAAGCGGGGAGGTTTAGAGTATTAAACTTAGATTTTAGGATTAATTATAGAAAATGTGGACAGTCATTTGTCTATGTACCTACATCGGTGCCATGAAAGCCCTGCTCCACACCGGAAGGGAGCTGCTTCCCAAATGAAGCTGTGTATCTTAGAAAGCCGGATGCTTGGCTTCTTGCCTAGATGTCTTGTTTCTTTAGATAACTCTTCTATTTCATTCCATTTGCTAAAATAGGGGCCTGTGAAATTCTCAAGTGCTGGTGCTATAACTAAGACCTAAAAGGAAACATTAAACCAGGAGAAACATTATCACATTTGTTCCCTTCTCTGCCAAAGGTGGGCTGAGCAATTGTGGATTTCTAACTAAGTGTTTTGGCTTGGAAACCATCCTATTCATAAATGTCTTCTCACTTACAAAATATATTTATTTTTGCTATTTTAAAAATGTTTGATATATTCATAGAAATAAAAATCTATATTTACACAACAGGAAATCTGAATGTACTTTGACCACAGAATACCGAACATGGGCCACAAATACACTAAAAGAACTCAGCATGCAGGGAAATTATTCACGTACTTTTCTAGTCTGAGTTGAGCTTTTACTTAAACCCGAAAGTATATTTTTATGGAATCTGAATAACAGTAAAATATGTCCTCCAATTACTTTCTGTCCAATTTTAGGGTCTCCACTCTATTTCCAGAAGGGTGTAATATGTTGTATTGCAGCAGTGGGTTTGAGAAAGCTGATTTTGGCGTCTTTGAGGGACCCACTAATTCTGACATCTTTGAGGGCCAAAATAAACTCTTTCTCCGGCAAGTTTTGTGTGTCAGGCATGTTGTCTCAGCAATGGAAAGTTCATCAATAATATTAACTTACTCTTAAATGAAGGCTAAATAAGCAAGTTATTAGTTATTAGACAGTACATCCTTATTTTCTTTTATCACTGAACACTTCAGGGTGCATAATTTATAACAAGGGATTTGAGTAGGAAGCATTACAATGGGCCCAGGGCTAATCTCCCCTTACCAGTAATTCCCAGAGAGGTTTGGAAAAGCGCCCCCTGGCTGCTGCACTTCATTTCCTTCTTTTTAACACAATGGGACTTTTTGATAATTTCTTTTTTAAAAAATTTAAACCTTAAGTGGATAAGAGACCTAAATATTAAAACAGACACTCTAAACCTTCTGAAAAACAGGTGAGGTAAAACTCTCGAAGACATAGGCTTAGGGAAAGACTTCATTAACAAAACTTCTATAGCACAGGAATTGGCTGAGGAAATCAACAAATGGGACCTCATTCTTTTAAAAAGCTTCTGCACAGCAAAGGAAACCACCAACAGTGCAAAAAGACAACCAACAATGTGGGAAAAATTCTTTATCAGCTGTTCCTCAGACAAAGGGCTACTATCTAGAATATATAAAGAGCTCAAAAAAATCAGCCCACCCAAATTTAATGACCCAATTCAAAAATGGGCATCTGAAATGAATAGATATTTTTCAAAGGAAGAAGTAAGAGCAGCTAAGAAGCATAGGAAGAAATGCTCAACATCATTAGTCATTCGAGAGATGCAGATGAAAACAGCATTGAGATTTCATCTCACTCCACATAGAATGGCTGCCATTTCAGAATCAGCCAATGGCAAATGTTGGCGAGGCTGAGGAGAAGAAGGAACCCTTCTCCACTGTTGGTGGGACTGTAGACTCGTACAACCTCTGTGGAGATCAGTTTGGAGAATCCTCAAAAAGCTAGGATTGGAGGTCCCATTTGATCCAGCCATTTCCCTGCTAGGTATATACACACAAGAATTAAAAGACTCATATCACAGTGACATATGTGTACCCATGTTTATAGCAGCCCAATTTGTGATTGCTACATCTTGGAAACAATCCAAATGTCCATCAACTGGAGACTGGATAAAAAAGCTGTGGTTCTTCTACAGAATGGAGTATTACTCTGCCATAAAAAATGATAAGTTTGAATCATTTCTACTTAAATGGACATACCTTGAGGATATCCTCATAAGTGAAATAAATAGG
>PVIR01036202.1:0-15336 GCA_004026965.1 Petromus typicus
GAGGCAGAGGCAGGAGGATTGCTGTGATGTGAGTTGGAGGCTGAGCTCAGGGCCAGCCTGAACTACAAAAGTGAGACCATGTCTCAAAAAAAAACGATATCTGAAACAACCCAGGTAGCGTGTACAGGAGAGTGGCCAAACCCTAGAGCAGGTGTCCCTTGTTGTCCTAGGAGGTGGCCTGCTGACCCACTAGAGTAGCCCTGGACTCTCACAAGCAGCAGGTGCACCTGACTGAAACCTGCACCTACGGGACATCCCGGCTCCGCAGCACAGCGCCTGGCTGACCAGAGCTCCAGCTCACTGGACCCACCCAGCGTCCTCACAAAACAGTACTAGACATTGCCCACCCGGGACAAGACCCAAAGACACAACCTCCACAGCATCACACGTGAAAGTGCCGCGGGGTGGCTGTCTGGGCGTCCTTACGACGGACACTGCACCGGGTCACAGCTGCTCTGGGCAGAGGCAGCCCACGTGTGAGGACCTGCATCTACCACCCACGAGGGGCCTTTTCGGGACAGTGCACCCCATCACCTCTCCTCCACCTCCGCCATTCAGAGAAGCCGATAAATTTCCCCCAAGAGCGCCTCAAACACCCCAGGTGCTCACCGCCATGTCGGAGTCTTCTGCAGGTCCTGTGGAAAACGCAGAATCCCGTGTCCGCCCGAGAGTCTGGGACAGAGCTCAGGTTGATATTTTCAGCCAACTCTTATGCACACCGGGGCTGGGGAATCTCTGCATTTCAAACCGGGATCTTTGGAAATGGGAAAAGATGCCTTTCATTCCTTTCCGATGAGCCTAAAGCAGGGAGAAAAAAAAGGAAAGAAAGACACCAATTAATTTTTCAATAATTCATGTTGCTCCTTAGAATTACTCTGAATCAGCAGTAATTTTGTTAAAGAGAGTCATTTCTCAATGTTGGTACTTTAACTACTGTCAAATCGAATGATTATGGTCAGGCCCACTCTTGATTGTAGCCCCACTAAGGAGGCAAGTCCTAGGCTGTGAACCTTTTAAGGCTTAGAAATCTTTCTGTCCACCCCGCCTTTTCCAGAACCCTCAAAACGGTGTGTCCCATTTTATGCAAATTTGCATTATGTGACTTGGAAATAGGCAATTGAAAAATATTAATAAAGACTTGCCGTATGCTCCAATTTTGAAATAATACAGATCTTGCTTTACATTTATCCCTCTGGGAAATTTAGTCCTGAATAATGCATAGCTTCAGGAGTGAACCCTCAGCACAAATTAGATAAAAGCTGATGTGGTTAACGGGGAGATGGGAGGGGGGGCTCCCCCGTTAACCATGTCCTACTCCTGCTCCCCACTTTCCCCGCAGGAACCTACACCTGGCTTCTGCTCGCTTCTTCACTTGTCTTAGCAAGTTCGTTTGCTTGTTTCTCTCTTTTGCTCTGTTCTGTTTTGTCCGTGGTGCTGGGGGTGATCCTCCGGACTTTGAATATGCCAGGCAAGTGCCCAGCGGCTGACCTGCACACCCCGCCCTCCGCTAAGCCCTGTCAACCATTCACACCTTACTGACCCCCAAAGCACCTACTGCCGCCCTTGCTCCTGGAAGGCCTGCCTCCGGAGACAACCTCTTCTGCCCCCACGAGGTTTCCGTGTTGCTCTGCTGTGTCAGTAACCCGAAGATCAGTGTCATTCCTGTCCCCTTCTCAAAACGAGCCAGCCACAGGCGGAGGTGTAGCTCAGTGGTGCCACGCATGCCCGGCCAGCTCAAGGTCCTGAGTTCAGCCTCCCGTATTAAAAATCAAAATGAGGAAGCGGAGGCTCAGTCTAAAGTCACATAGTAAGTTGTGCAGAAGCCAAATTCGAACCTGGTCTGATTCCTAAGCTTGACAGTTGCCTCATCTGCTGGGAGAGGAAGCAAGTGTTTGGGAATCCCAGACGGTGACCGTGACCAAGTTCTGCGCCCTCTCCATCAAGGGCATCCTTCTCCTGAGAGACCTGCCCTGGACTAGAGGAAAGCCATGCTCATACCTCATTGGTCATGCCTGTGTCACATGATCGCCCGAGCTCAGGAAGGCATTGGCTGAGTGCCCTGCTGATCCCGCCCCCTTAACAAACAGGCGCGCACGCGTGCACCGCACACGTTGATGTGGTCTCAGAAAGGGAAGTGGGTACTGGATGGTCACAGAGAACTTGAGGGGAATCCTGAAGAATGAGCGGATGTCCCAGATGCACAAGGATGTAGGAAAGGTAGAGGATCAGGGCAGTTAAATGTCAGAGGCAGTTCAAAGTGTCCTCGGAGACCCAGAGAAGGGGGCGGGTAGCTCCAGGCTGGGGACAGACAACAGGGTGGACCAGAAGGTGCGGCTCTCCGAGGAACCCCCAGCAGCACCTCTCTCTCCGCGTCCCAGGTTCCCCAAGGGAGAATGCCTGTCTGCTCCTGGCGCGTGCACAGGCCCTGCGTGTGGACAGAACAAGCCACCCCGTGGGGTATATTCTGAGCTTCTCCAGGCTAAGCCCTGTCATGTATCCAAGCCAGGGGGCCCCCTCAGAAGACTCCACATTCTGTGGTGCAGACATTTCCCTTTGCCCCTGTCTATATGGAGAGCCCAGGACGCTACTGAGGATAAAGGACTGACCGGGCCAGCTGCTTGGGGTCCCAGACCAGCGGGAGGGTGGCACCTGCCGCATTTGCAGGTGCTGATCACCAAGCCTGGGCTTCCTCAGGCCTCTTGTGCTGACTGGTCAAACTGACTGACTTTCACAAGCACATGTGGTCCCCAAGTCCTATTTTCCATCACAAGGGGTGACTCGGGGTTTTCGCATCTACTCACAAATACACTGAACCCCCAGCTCCCTATGGACTCAGACCTGTGGGTTACACTGGTGAGGAGGGGCACGAGCGGAAGCAGGTTTTAATTCCTGTGCTATGGCGGCCTAGCACCAGAGCTCCCCGGGCACAGTGTGGTCCAGGATTTGAAGAAACAGCCCTTTCTGTCCTCACTGACAGCTCCAGCCCTGGGCAAGGGCCACAGAAATGTCCCGAGTGACTTCTTTGGCTTCAAGGAGAAAATGTCTTTGGCCCAGGGAGACCCTCGCAGACACGGGACTAGTTCTCCGTGCACTCTGCTCCCTGGCAAATGCCAAAGGGAGGGACCAGGCAGGACCGCTTGCGCCATGCCACTGAGCTTCCTGGACACAGTGATTGGACCTGGCATGAACGACTGGCACGCTGGGCTCACCAGATTCGTTTTTCACACACATCTTTGTTGGGCCAAGAGATAGGGTCTCTTGACGTGATGGCCGGAACCTTCCTGTCCATGTTCGGACCAGACCTGGCCGCTCCCCCTCCTGAGGCCAGGACAGATTCTCTTGGCTCTGGACCCACCCAGTCCTCAGAGACAGCCTCCTTCCAAAAGCCAGATTATCCTATCTTTTGCCTTCAGCCAAGTGACATTCAATTGAGCCCCAAACCACCCACCAGACGCTAACAATTACAGGGCATCATCACATGAGCTGGGGAGCCAGAAGCCCAGGGTCACCGGCCAGAGGCAGGCAGGGAAGGGTCTCGACCAGAAGGAGGAGGGCGCATTCTCCTGAGCCCCCCAGTGATGCCACCACGGAGCTGCAGGCTGGATCCTCACTACTACCCACCCCTGTGGGCAGAGGAAGAAGAGGGAGCTGCCAGGAAGGTCTGACCCCCGCCCCCTCCCCTCTCCCAGATCCTTGTGCTCTGCGGCGCCCTCTGTCCTTCTGTCCACAGAAGCACACCCTGCCGGCGGAAGAGGCAAAGTCCGGGAGGAGTGAAGCGCAGAGATTCTTCCCGGGAGGAACAGACTGTGTCCTGCGCCTAGATGTGAGAGGAAGCCACGCAAGCCCAGCTCACCGCTCCGAGCCAGCCCAAGGGAGAGGCCGTGATCTATAGACAGGAAAGTAAAACGAGCTCCTTCGGCCATCGCGTGAATCCTGACCCTAAGGAGTTAAAACAAGCCTTACTAGCGAGAGTCCACTGAGAGGCAAATCAAGGAGGGCAGGAAAGAACAGGGCAAGAAAGACGGGACTCTCACCAATAGACTAGAAAATACCTGATGAGCAGGACGCAGAGACAGCCAGGGCACAAACGATAAGCTACCCGCCCCAGTAAAACAGGGGTGCGAGGGGCGGACGATTCTAAGGCAGTGTGTGCTCACACCCACGCACTAACATGCACACCTGCACGCCTGGGGTCCACTCTGCAGTCACCACATCACTCACTCCAGGGCAACCGTGGAGTACGACAGACATTCTCACACAGCCGCACTAACTCTGAGCCAGCTGTGACTAAGGCGCCCGGCCAGCTGGCCGCCCACCCCAAAGGGAAGGCCTGAAGAGGTGTGTCAAGGTCAAGTGAACACACAAGCGTAGTCCCTGGAAGAAGTGACGTTAGGCGGAGCTGCTGGAAGTCAGTCCAGTTCAGGCACGCTCCAGGCAAAGGGGAAAGCGCCTGCCACCTCCCATCAAAGCAGCTGAGAACAAAGGGCCTGGGTCACTCTGTGTCTTCTCCTTTCCTCTCTCTTACTCTCTTTACAAATAGCATGCCTTCCTCTCACTAAATTTCATCCCCTTTTTTTGTTTTGTTTTGCTTTGCTTTGCAGTACCGGGGACTGAACTCTGGCCTTTGTGTTTACCAGGTAGGTGCAGTACCACTTGAGCTAAATGCCCAGCCCTCGTCCCTGTAACTTATTACGGGGCCTGAGCTATGTGCCCAGTGAGCTGCTTGGACAGCAGAACAGCGGTGCTGGTCCCCAGATACGACGCAAACGCAGCTGCTCCCGTCTGGGTCTCGGGTGCCCCCCAGGTGCCCATGGACTAACAGGCCTGCTGCCCAGCTCCACACTTTTGGAAGGTGGCAGGTCTTTAAACAGCAAAGCCTCCTGGCAGGTCGCAGACCACTGCGCAAGTGCCCTCAAAGGGGGCAGGAACCCAGCCTCTTCCTAGCTTTCTGTTTGCTCCCTGAACACTGTGAGGTCAAGGCTTCTTCCACCAGGAGCTCCTGCCATTATCATCTGCTCACCACTGGCCCAGGCCTCTAAAACGGAACCAAAATAAACCTTTGCTCTGTATAAGTTGATGATCTCAGGTATTTCTTACAGTAGCAGAAAGCTGATTACCACAGCAATAATATACAGAGTGTGAAGAGGAAGAAGCTACCATTCCACGCTTACTACATACCAGGCTTGGGTCAGCTAGGAAAAGCAATCCCAGTCCCTATCACATCACACCACAGGTTGAACCTCCAAGGTCCGGGTCTTGCTCAGGAGGAGTCGACATGGAGACCTCAGCAGCCACGCAGCGTTCTGAGTGCTTAGGCAGCAGCCCGCCTCCCCCGTCTGCGGCTCCGCCGTTCTCTCCAGGGTGAACTTTTCTACAAAGGGCCAGATGGAAAATATGTTGGGCCCAGTGGGTCACGCAGCCTCTGTCAGCCATTTAACTGTCCTTCCAATACGTGCAGTAAAGATAATACATAAACAAACAGTGTGGCTGTTCTAATAAAATTTTAGTTCCACACAGAGGACTCAGTGCATGCGACGATTTGGCAGCCTCGACTGGGGAGCCAACGCCATCTGCCGATGCTCAGCCAGCCAGCAGGCGGAGGTGGGGTACAGGGAGGGCGTAGCACCAATTTCAAGCAGTCAGGTTTGGAAGTGAGGACCGGACTTTGGCCTGCGATTCCACATGGCCGAGTCCAACGGCAGGGGGCGCACTTCTGCGGAGTGCAGACTGCACCCGGAAGAGCTGAGAGGGTTTCAGCAGAGGCACAGCGCCCTACGCCCTGCACACTTCTGCGTTCTTAAAGGTGGGAACGTGGGTGGAAGGACTTGGTGATCCCCTGACACCGCTGAGCACACTGAGGCTGGAAGTGGACGGAGGGTTGAAGGCCCGCCCAAGGTCTTTTTCAGCAGACCTCCACAGACACAGCCTTGAAGGACAAGAGCAAGAGGCCAGGAACTCAGTCCTGGGTCCGGGGGGCACAACCCCCATCCCAAAAGAGGTGTGTGCCTGAGTCTGGGCCCAACAAAACCTAGCACTCGTCCTAGCTCCTCCCTCACGAACACAGCTCCCGGACCCAGGCAGGCAGGCCCCACCCCTTACAGGACAGCGCCCAGCGAGGTCCGGACCAGTTCTGGTTCCCCGAGCCCAGACATCCTGGTTCCGACATGGCTTTCCCGGTCACCGAAAGGTCAGAGGAAGTGAGACGTTTCATACAATGCATCCTTAGCTTGTGACTGCTAAATATGACACCTATAACGCATGAACCTCCACTGACGCTCACCCCGGATCTGCCGAGAGAGGGAGCTGCTGTTATCCAGGCACAGATCGGGACCTTGAAGAGACCAGCTGGAGCCAAACCCCAGCTCTGCTGCACTCAAGTGTGGGGTCTCGAGCAGCAGCAGCTTAAGTCTCTTTCCTCATCTAGAAAATGACAGTAAGAACAGTGCTAACCTCACGGCAGCGTGGCAGGCATATGGCCAAGCTAAGGTCTGTGTAGCACTTAGAATTGTGTCTGATACTCTGAGGACGCTCTGCTGAATAAATAAAGAGCCCCCGGCCCGCCCTCCAGCAGCAGGCTCAGCCTGCAGCTCAAGGGACCCGCCTTGAGAATCAGTAAAGTCACAGGCTTGTAGCTTTTTGCTGTGTCTGAAAGTAACAGCCCCGGGGCTGCAGTTCTGCCCCTTGCTTTTCCCACAGAGTGACCCGCTCAGATGCCAACTGCTCCGTGTCACCTTAGCTGGCGGAAAGTTGTTCACCTGGTAATTGTCCAGAAATTAATACGCTTCCTTTCCAGACATGAAAGTACAGGCCAAGCTATTCATAAGCTTCGGCATCTGCCATTCTGGGCAAAGCAGATGGCAGAGATAAAAGTGCAGGATCGGGCAGGCTGAGGAAGAGCTGGCCTTCATTACCCACGCGTCTTTCTTGAAATGCAGCTGAAATGTAACATGCTTCCCCTGCCACAGACTAACTACACTTGACTGAGGAAGGGCATAGTGGATAAAGAGGTTACCTCTTCTGTCTCACTCGGTTTTTGATGACTGAAATGGGATGGATACAAAAGATGACCCAGGGCGGAGTCGGCCCCAACAAAGCCCTAAAGTCCTCTCCCCACTAGTGACCCTGGAGCCCTTCAGTCCCTAAGGAAGGACCTATTCAATGATGCATTCTGGGTGAGAGTCAGTGTGGCAGATTGATGGGTCGTGAGGCAGGCTGCTCACGACAATGACCTGAGAGGTTTTTCTAAAGGACCTATTCTCTGACCTCACTTCAGGCGACTGAATCAGACGCTCTTAGAATAGAGAGCTGATACCAGCCACTTTGTAAAGCTCCAAATCATTGAAATATGCACTCATGGGTAAAACACTCAGATGGAGATGCTAATTCAGACTGCAGTTCCACATATCAAGAGCCTGCTGGGGCCAGACGACGGTCACTTCTTTACCCTCGCCAGCAACAACCTGGCAAGAAAGGTCTCATTTCTTGCTATCAGAATAAACCAAAGCTCAAAGAGAAATAGTTTGCTCAAGGTCACACAACTAAGTAGTAGGAAAGGCCTTAAAACCCCTTCTTCGCGCCCCAGGATCAGTTTTGGCCCAGTTATCTCTAATGTCCTGGACTACGGGAGCCTGACGGACAGCGATGGCCTCCTGCACTTGTTCCCACGGTCCCTTCCATAGGAAGCTGGGACCCAGTGCCGGGTCAGCAGCTTAGCAATTACATTCATGTCTTCCTCTGAGGTTTAAAGTCATTAAGGCTTCCAAACAGCTCAATGAGAGGCCACTTCTGACCTGCACATTCCCTTTCCGATTTTCATTCATTACATCTCCCAATACCCTTTGCAGTTAGGTGTGATCATGTGACTGGATTCCGGCCGGTGAAAAGCAGCAGAAGTGATGTCATCACTCCTGACTCTGCCACTGGAAGCTCCTAGATGAGCTCCCCCCTCCCCAACCTGCTGGTAGCACGGGAAGGCTGCGAGTTCCGCACGTGTAAAACAAGGCTGTTGAGGATCCAGCACATCCAGAGGGGACTGAACAACAGAATGCATGCAAAGCGTGCAGAACCGAAGTGGGAACTTGTAAACTGTGCCCCTGTTCTCCCACCCCACCTCCCCTGCAGTCAGGGGTGCACTTGGGCTGGTTTGTGTTGCAGCAGTTGGGGCTCAGGAAGCAAGTCTGGGTCCCAGCCCCAGCCCTGCTCCTTAGGACCGTCAGACTCTGAGCGAGTGAGTTACCAGCTGTGTCCTCCTCCCCGCCCTCTCCCTCCCCCCACCCCCCCACCCCCGTCTCTCCATCTTTCCCCTCCTCCCTTCCCTTCCTACCCCCCTGTGTAATAAGATTGGGGAGACTACCTAAGATGGTCCTATAAATGAATACTTCTCAAGAAGTGTTCCAGCATCAGAAGTATCCACCTTCCCTCAGAACATGTGAGAAGCCCAGATTCTTAGACTTGACCCAACCTGCTGCAGCAGAACCACTAGGGCTGGGCTAGCACTTCCGGGCAGGCTGCGCCCAGGCAAGTCTGAGACGGCACTGGCTCAAACAAGGGCGTCAGCGCTGTGCTTACTGTGTGATAACCCTCCAGAAAGGGTGTTTTTGTTTGTGTTGTCATCAGTGATGATGAACTGCACCGTGGAGAAGGCTGTTGCAACACAGAGCCTGCACCTGGCTATGAACGCGAATTTCTGTAGAAGGAGATCACGTCTTAAACATTTCCTGTGGGCTGGGTGTAGCTCGGCGCTAAACCATTTGCCCAACAAGTGCGAGGGTTGGCATTTGATCCACAGCGCTGCAAAACACAGTATTTCCTGTAACGCACTAATGCTCACCCGTTCTGTTGTGCTGGCCTGAAGGTCACTGTCAGCCTGTTCCGACTCTGCCCTCCTCTGTAGCATTAGGCTGGGTTCTGGGTGGCGCACAGGCCCAGGCTGCCGTCAGTTTGGGGCTGCTGTGGGTCCTCTGTACACACAGGTGACCTCTAAGCTCCCTGTCTTCTGACCACGCAATCCCCTCCAGGGTAGAAGCGCTCTGTGGATCGCAGAGTGCACTGTGGGGCTCAGGACCTGGGCACCGCTGCCTTTGGCACCATTTTCCAGAGCCTGAGAGCCTCAGTGCCCCCAGAGACACAGTGACATGAGCCAGCTGTTCCTGGCCAGTGCAAGCTGCAGACTAGGCAGAACCAGGACTGTGTGCCAGGCTCCCAGGGGGCCATCGGGAAAGCCCAGGCTTACTAGATCTCTTTTTCCAGGGAAACTGCATCTGGATATGAATTTTCAAGAGAAATTTTAAATATCTGATCTTTTGTGGACAACAAATATTTTTAAAAATTAAAATGCCACTTGGGCCAAAGCAGAAAATCTGGGCCATATCCAGCTGAGCGCAGAGGCCCTTGAGGAGCCCTGTTCCCAGCCTTATGGTCCCCAGAGGTGCCAGGAAGGACCAGAGCCCGGGCCTCGTGCAGGCCAGCACTCTCTCTGCCCTCCCAGCCAAGGAAGCACCCTCGGCCTGGGCAGGGGAGCAGGGTCCATCCTCCTGCCTGAGTCCCCTTTGGGGAAGAAATCCCAGCATTCTGCATAGGCTGCCCCTCAACCACCTACCTCCCCAAGGGCACCGGCTGCCTTCGGGGCCAGGAAGGGAAAGGGGTCTACAGTGAGGAGGAGGCACCAAGGACAGACCGCTGTCAGCTCTCAAGGACGAAAGCAGAAGGCACGAAGGGAGATCCGGGCCACTGTGCCCGCCCCATGGTCTCTGCAGGGCTGGCATGGAGGGAACCGGATCCCAGGCTGGAGGGAGGGGACAGGAAGCTCTCTCTGGAGGAGACATCACCACTGAAATGTGAAGGGCAAAAGAGCCAATCACCGTTGAGTGTTGTGGTGGCTGTTGGGCCCCTCAGTCATCTCTGTATGAACCAAATGTCTACTGAACACCTGCTCTACACTGGGCAGTGGCGTGGGCAGGTCCTGGGGAGCGACAGATCGGGTGTCCCAGGGAGCCGCCCTCCCTGGCCTGGGCTCTGTGTGACCTTCAAGTTTCGGAGGTGGGGAACTAGGAGAGTCAAAATGTCCCAAAGTGAAAGCCTGCACCGATTCAGCAAATATTTACTGAGCACCTTTCATGTGCTCAGAAAGGCCCAGCGATGCACAGGACAGTCAAGGTCCCGCTGGATGAAGCTTCCACAGAATAGGCAGAAGGTCACTGTGATAACAAGTCTCCTCTGTTAGATTAGAAAGACTGTGAGTGCTGGGAAAACGGAGACCAAGGCAGAGACCATGAGAACTGAGAGTCGGACGTGAGAGTTACAGTGTTAAATAGGAGGTCCCGGGAAGTGGTATTTGAACATGGGTTTGAAAGAGATGAAGAAATTAGAGCGCAAAGCTGGGTGTGGTGGCACACACCTGTAATCCTAGCACTTGGGGGGCTGAGGCAGGAGGATCCCTGGGAGTTATACCGTTCAAGGCCAGCGTGGGCTACACAGTGAGACTTTCTCAAAAGAAAATGAAAACCACAGACAGGAGACTAGAAGAGCGCCACGCAGGGACACGGCAGGCTCAGAGACTCTGACACATCCCAGCAGCTGCCATCAGAAGCTGGGGAGGGGTCTCAGGGACCATGTTCAGGAAGCGTCTTGACTTCCATCCAGCAACAAGAGGACATCTCGCCAAGGTCCACCGCTAAACCATGGGTCCCTTTGAATTCTCAAGGAGACGCAGCCGCTGGCTCTCCCTGGCTCTGCTGGGCCGTCTGCTCATCTGTCACTTCTCTGGGGTAGGAGCTCTCGTGATTCACGAGTCTTCCCAGGGCTGTGCTTCTGAGGGCATCTGCTCCACTGCGGAGCTTCTGGCCAGGGTGTTGGCACTCCTTCACAGATCATATCCCGCCCTCCCCCTCTCCCGCGTCCCGCTAACTCAAACAGCTGGCTACCGTGCACCGACTTCCCCTCGCTAACTGCCAAGGGAAGAATTATAAATAAATGTGTACAAGCAAACAGATGCTGTCATTTAAAAAATCGATTCATCTAACAAAAATGCCCCACTTAGGACTGAAGTGGCGAACTGCAGAGCATGTGTCTCGGCGGCATTTTAATGAAATCAGAAAGACGATGGCGGATCTACTAACGACTCCACAGGAGTGAAGGGACAAGGGCGCAGGAGGTGGGAGGGAGTCCACTCTGTGGTCGGGACACGCAGGCTCCAGACCTGCTGCTCTGCCAGGTGCTTTCTTCTCTTCTCCCAACCCTCTCTGCCTCTCACACCTGCCCAGGGTGTCAGATTAGATGTGACCCTTATGATTTTCAGCTCAGAAGCAGCTCTTTCCCATTTGGCAGGTTCTAGACAGTGCCGAGTGTCCTCGGTCTGCGCTGGGCGCACTCTGAACTGCATCTCCTGCCTTCCTGGGCTCAGGCTGATGGGATGGTTTGGGAGTCACTGCCGCCAGGCCTGGCCCACAGGACCTCCCATGTGACACCTGCCACGGCCTTTTGCCAACTGTGAGCTGCAGGAAGAGGACTTTGAGGCCCTGCAGGAAGTGGTGGAGCCCCAGGTGGACAAAGCCTGGGTCCCCGAACCCTAAATGGAGAAGACCTCCTGTCTGCCTGGGTCCTGGTGTGGTTGGGGGAAAAGTCACTTAATACATCCAGCTGCAGAAGTCTGGCTAGTTGTTACTGTAGGGATTCTAGTCTGTGTGACACAGTGACTTCCAGAACACATCATTTTTTCTTCCTTACCTAAGCACATATTATAAATCTCTCATCATCTCCATGTGGGTCAGCTCTGCATGTCTGGGATAAGACACCTGACACGCAGCTTCAAAGAGGAGAGGTGTATCTCGGCTTAGGATTCTAGAGGTTTGTCCATGTTCTGCTGGCTCCACGGCAGGAAGTCCTGACAGAAGAGCCTGGTGGAGGAAAGGGGCTCCCTCACGGCGGCAGGAAGCAGAAAAAAAGCCAGGGAGCCAGAAAGAGAGGCAGAGGGACTGGGCACAGGGTCCTCGTCTGGAGACCAGCCTCTAGTGGCCTCCGAGCCCCATCTCCCGAGCAGCATCCCAGCCGCGAACTCATCAGCGGACTCATCCACGGCTCGGCCCGCGTCTTCACGATCCAGTCACCGCTCTAGTCCCAGCACTGAACGGTGCTGCGCTGGGCGATGGAGCCATCAGTGCTCGGTCATGTTTCAAAGCAACGCTCTCCTTCCCTTGCACAACACTCTGGCGAAGGTGACGCTGTGAGTCTGTCTTTTGGATGGAGAACTAGCTCTGAAAGAGTCGGTCCGCTGTGGTCCGCTGAAAGACCCACAGCTGATCATATGACCACCGCTTCGTGCGTGCCCGCTGGGTGCCCGACTGGGGCCGTGTGTCTCACGCGCCTCTCTTTTCTGCTTCTCAGGAAAGTTCTTATCAAGAAGGTATTGTCATCCCTAGTTTGCAGATGAGGAAACAGAGTTCTTAGAGAGATTAGTTTACTTGCTCAAGGAGCAAACGGAAGGGAAGGGGAGGGGAGGGGAATACATGAAAGCTGTAGAATTCCAACTAGGAAGCTAATAAGCGACCACTGTTCCATCAGTCCCAAAAGGAGCCTCTAAGGATAAGATAATCACGGTGCGTCTTAAAATACCAGCTTACCTCAAATCAGGCCAGCCTTAGAGAACTGGCAAACTACACACGCGTGCACACACACAACCACACACACACACACAAAACCACACATGCACACACAACCACACACACAAACACAAAACCACACATGCACACACAACCACACACACACACACAACCATACACACACATAACCACAAACACACGCACACACAAACCACACACCCACATGCACACACAACCACACACGCACATACAACCACACATGCACACACACAACCACACACACACACAACCACACACACACACACACAACCACACATGCGCACACAAACACACTCGTAGTCCATAAAGGTTAAACCCATTATATCAAAACAAAACATATGGCCATCCAAACCCACATTTATTACATCTAATTGGAAGAGACACAGTCAAGTGCATGAATATTTTAGCAGTTTACAAAGTGAAATCGCTGTGCCCAGACCCAATTACTTGCTAATCAGCACGCGCTGGGCTCCTGCACTCGGGTCCTGGGATTCTTGGTGCAGTCAGTGTTGGGGGCCTCTCCTGAGCCGCTTTCCATGTGCTGCTCTGTGAAGCCCACCCCAGAACACAGAGGCCTGAGAAGCCCCTTTCATCAGATTTACCACCCTGATTGGTGTCTGGGGAAAAGGGTATGCAGACAAGCTATCGGACTTTAAAGTTGAATTAAAAATCCAGATCTTGGGCTGGGGATCTAGCTCAGTGGTTTCGGCACCTGCCTTGCAAGTGCAAGGACTAGGGTTCAATCTGGTAACCACATACAACAGTGGCAGGCGTGGAGACTCAAGCCTACCAACAGTCAGAACCACATACCACAGTGCCGGGTGTGGTGGCTCATGCCTGTAATCCCAGCCCTTGGGAGGCAGAGGCAGGAGGATTGCTTCTAAGGCTGAGCTCAGGGCCAGCCTCAAATATAAAAGCAAGACCCTGTCTCAAAGAAACAAAACAAAAAAACTCTAACTAAATAAATAACACACAAGCCAAAAGAATTAATGAATGAGAAGGAAGAAAACATTTACCTTATTGGTCCTTACTAGTCTAATACCAAGAAGAGTCGTAGGCAAATATTTTTTGAATGAATGAGGACAGAGCAACAGGTCCTATTAAGGGTGTGGTGGAGAGGAAAGAGACCAAACAAGAACCTTAGTCTTGCAAGGGATTAAGATAATATCTCTGGGGGGACAGCGAAGGGGGAGGCAGAAGCATTTCATGTATCAGGAGCTAATGGCTGAGTCTGTCTTCTCTGGGAGGTCTGAGCTAGCTGTGGCCTGGGTGGTGGCTCTGGGTGCAAGCCAGAGCTGCACTAAAGGAGGAGGCCTTCCAACAGCAGGCGCCCGCACTCCGCCCAGTAGCTCCCGGCTCCAGGCCTGCCCTGGAGTGCCACTGTTGTAGTGTGTGTGGGCCTGCTTTCGATGTGAGACCTGACGAATGATAGTGACCTAGTGCCACTTTTCCAGACATCTGTGTGCCTTGGGACTGCGCTTCCAAGGTGTGGCTGCTGAATTTTCTATCAAGTCAGTGAAAATGTAGAATCCTGGACCTGACCAGAACCAGTGAATCAAAACCTTCATTGGAGTGTCCAAGAACCGGTATTTTATGCAACTCTACACCGCCTTCCGGGAATCATGGCAACAGAACAGGAAGGATGACCTGCCATGACCAGCAGGTATCTGGGAGGCTGGAAAACATGGATTCTGGGACAGCAGGACAAGGCCTCTGAGCTTAGTCCTTCCTCCAAACTCATCTATGGAAAGAGACAGTGAGGCTCCGACACTGTAAGCGTTCTAGGCAGCCGGACCTTCTGTCAGGACTTTGGACTATGCCGTAGAGGAGCCACTCAGTAAGCCGCCATGTCCTTTGTTCTGGGTCTTCATGCAGGTCATTCTAGGCCCGCTGCATCCCTGCTGAGGCAGTGCGGATTACATGCTGAAGGCAAAATGAAGGCCCGAGTTGGTAAATGACCGGTCCTGCATCGCACAACAAAAGGTCCCGGTGGCTCCGTGGAAGGGTCGGGATGTGGAAGAGTTACCACTCTCCTTCCTATGAAACTGGGATAGATTAAATGTCTCTCCCACGGCCAAGCTAAACGTTGTTTTCAAGTCTAAAGTTTTGTTTGTATGTGTATATTTTAAATAAATGTGATAATTGACCTACAAGTGTTCCCAGCACATTTGGGCATCTTTAAATTATAGGCTTCTGATCTAACGAAGAAAAATCACCAATACGGACGTAAATGGTGGCTTTTGTCTGCTTAGTGCTTTTCACTGCACTCAGATGGGCCTGTCAGCTTAATGGCCACTTCCAAAGCTGCTCAAAATAGTAGGGAGGGGCAAAATGAGACTACAGGAAGTGAAATTCCATGGTGATAAATTGTGCTCCTTTTAGGAAAACATTTCATATTTGTCTGTAATTTAGCTCAACAAGCGAGTTTGGAAAAACAGACCAGGCTGGGTTTGCAGCTCCGGGGTAGTGCTGTTTAGCATATGTGGAGTCCTGGGTTCACTTTCCATCAAAAACAGAAAAATCTAGCTGGCAAAAGGAATGTTTTTCTCTCTCTGGCTGCAGCACTGCCTGCCCAGGGCTAAGAGCCAGGTTCCATCCCTGACCACTGGGAAGAGGCTTCTGGAATCAAGGGGCTTAGGACAAATTTCCTATGGGTCCTTGTTTGGAGGTCTAGGCACCTCGCAGCTTGGTGCCCATGTAC
>PVIR01036203.1:0-15971 GCA_004026965.1 Petromus typicus
TCTCCAAGTATATTTTCAAATGAATTCCTGCAAGAGGGATTGGATGAAGGAGGATGTGGATTTGAATTCTAATAGATATTAACTTGATGTCAGATTGCCTTGATAGATATTTTTTAACCCTTTGCCCACTGATCTTTGTTCTAGATGTCTGGTAATAAGTTCTGGCTGTAGACCAGACAATACTGTCTTTTTCCAACTTGCCCGATCATAGAATATACCTTAGGATTTACTAAAAGTATGAAGTCTCGGTCCCTCTTCCCACACCAACCAAATCTTACTGCTGGAAAGCAACATAAACCATAATCAGGAACATGTAGGAAACCACGGGCAGGAAAAGACCATGTCTAGATTTAGATACGGGGCTGGAGGCAGATGTAACTTCCAGTGGTGGGAGAGTGACAGGAAATCCTTCAAGGTTAATGAGCCCTGATGGGTTCTCCCTTGGAAATGTTTCACAGGAGCTTGCTTGCTGCTTTCAGTGATGGATTAGACAAGATATGCACAGAAGTAGATGGCCAGGTACTGGGTAGGTAGAGAGTGGGGCGGGGGGGAGAGTGTGATTCCATTACCACCAACATGTTAACTATGTTATCACCTACCAATCATGGAGTACCAGGCATGTGCCTGTCCATCTGTTGAGGACCTGACACAAATGACCTTGACTGTTCACAAGGGTGCTCCAGGGCAGCTCATTTCTTATTTCCCCACACCAAGCAGCAGAATCTGAAGCTCTTTGGGATTAAATGATACACTCAAGTTCACCCATTCAATAAGTGGGAAAGTTAGGATGGCGAGTTAGGTCCATTAGGTTCCAAAGCTCTGATCTTTGTAAACACGAAGTACACACTTTGGATATAGAAGAAGCCACAGGATAAGTGGTAAAACACATAGAGTCCATTCTCATATTTGCACCTCGGCACAAAAGATAAATTATTTTTGTAGAGAGTAAAATTCACAGTATTTCTGAAGATACAAATTGGGGCTCTAAAGACATTTCCTGTTGTTAGCTGGTTATTCTCACAGCCCCTGAAATCCTGTTTCACTTCCCTTTACTATTTATTTGGCCAAAAGCTTTGAGGAAAGTGCCTTCTATCCAGTCACCATCATTGACCTCTCAGTTTGTACACGTAACACAGGACATGCCATGAAAAACATTTGTACCTTCAAAACAGCATGGTATCAAAACACCTAAAGCAAACATCGCTAGAATATGCAAGGACAGTTTGGGCAAAAAACACACTTGTAAACCAAATAAGCACGAAACCACAAAAACAGCAACAGGAATAACTTCTGTTGAAATGGCTCCCGATGGAATGTCCCTTTCTTTCCTTCCTTAGGTACGTTTTGGGAGCCCTTGGAAATCTCTAAGTGCATTTGTAAGAGTTCACCAAACCCGCTATTCCTAAAGCTGAGAAATGTCCAGCATGGGGGAAAATCTGTAACTTTTTAAACTGAGATTTGGATTCTTCTTGATTCCCTCAGCAAAACAAAGTAGGAGACTGTTTAACTTTTCAGGGAAGATCTCTCATTAGAGTATTAGCAAACCAAAGGGCTCACCTCTTCTTGATTCTGAATTTTGAAATGTTGTGGAAACAGCATCAATAGACAAAGTACAAAATAATAGAAGAGGGTCAAAAGCAGCATAATCCATGAAGGCTGGATGAACACTAGAAGCTAGAGGTTCACCTGGTGGCTCAGCTGAGCAGATGGAAGCAATAGAACAAAAGGGGTCATAGATGCAGCACTCTCCACAACTGAAGGCCTGGAAGCTACCCGGAGAATCACTGGCATGAGTTCACGTCGAAAAGCTGAAGAAGCTAGAGTCTGATGTCCACAGGCAGTGGCTCCAGCAAAAGACACACTGGCTAAGGCTGAGTGGCACTCTACAAACACAGGCTGACTTCTTCCTTCTTCCGCTTCCCTCCCATCTGGGCCGTGATCCTATTGCATGGTGTCACTACAATCAGGGCGGGGCTTTGCCCCTTGGTGTGCTGGTTTACCTGCCCAGCATCTCTGGAAACACATTCCAGCTACTTCCTGAAGTATGTATGACTAATCTGCTTGGTGTCTCTTATCCTGGTCAGGTTGACAGTCACAGCAAATATTTCAGGGACTCAACAAGACAGAAAAGCTGTCAGGTGCTGCTGCTAGTTGTAATGACAGGAACAGCACCTTGTCAAGTGCACAGTAGTTATGATGTGCTGAGCCCTGGCATGGTGGTTGTTAAATCAGAGGTGGTTTTTCTTACCCCAAGGCACCTTGGGAAATGTCCAGCACATTTTTTATGGTGATGATAATAGAAAGGGTGGTGATTGGTTGGAGAGCTGCTGTTGCGTTGATGTAAGCTAATGATGCTGCCGAACATTCGTTTAGTCATGCACAGGACACAGCCTCCCCTCCAACCGAGAAGTACCCCATGGAGATGTCGGTAGTCATAAGGCTGAGTAGGCCGGTGGTAGACTACAACCTTTGCACATATGTAGCCTTCTGAAGAACTGCCTGGGACTTATCCTACCGTTCCCACTTTATGGAGGAGAATGCTTAAGCTCAAAGAAGCTGACGCCAAAGATCTTGACCTTCGACCACGCTGCTTTCTTCCTTAGGGTTCATTCTTTCTTAGCCTGATGGTGATTGCAGAAAATATAGAGTTTCTTTTCAGCAGCTGGGAATTGGCTCCCTAAATGTTAGCAGAAAAATGACATAGCTCAAGCTGACCCACGTCCTGTCCCATGCTGTGGTGATGCTGGCTAACAGCTGGTGGCTGGAGCAGAGACAGAAGATATTATATAATGTCTACAAAACTAATGAAAAGTTGACTTACCAGCTAAGATAAGCAGCAAGTAAGGCAGAGAGTGAGAGTCTACACCAAGGCAAAAATAAGTTTTCTGAGCGTGGTATCTAGACTGTTTTCCTACATCCTCTGCTCTTTGTTCCTGCTCTTGATAGTGGTGTGGCATGAGCTATTGAGAAAACAGAGGCAATGGTGGCCTGAGAGTCAGACAAGAGAGCAGTCCCTATACTGCCCCCACCCCGAGATGGCATGAGGTCACCAAATTCCAAGAGCGCTGGGTCCTCTGAAGACACTTTTGTTTTTCTTTCTTTTTTTTTTTTTTGATAAATGCCAAACTCCCTGTCAAAATATTTATAACTAGAGACTGGAAAGTCAGACTTTGTCTTTTCAATCATTTCTTCTGCCTGTGGCTTGGATGTTCTATTTTTTCTCTTTCATATCATCAGCTCTCTACCCTTTTCTGTACTTAAAAAAAATACTTCACAGTTTTCCCTGTTCATCTTCTTTCTTTTAAAATTTATTTATTTACATTGCTATCAATAAGAAATTTAGTTTTTTTTTTTTTAGTCCAAATGCTGACGTTACCCAGAAAAATTTAACAGGCTTTCTTAACTGTTATAAAGTTGACTGGTAAATCTTGTTCGCAGAAACACTTTGACTTGTAATAAATAATGCTTTGCATCCCAACATTAGTATTCAAAATTCACACATAAGTGGAAATGGAAAAATTGCCGACACCTGATTTCTGCCCTCTGTTTTCCATGGGCAGTCATATGCTTACTTGCCTTTTAAGCCCATGGGGAAAAATATTTAACATTCGGAACTACCAATAACGGGAAAAAGAGAAAAAGTTTTTTGAAGATGAAATGTTTCCCACCCTAGTGGACTCTTAAGCACGTTTTCCAGGTACGCAGCATGCTGTGCTAGTTGGATGTCTTCTCACATAATTGGTCCACGTTTGGCAGGGATAGGGCACACAGGTTGATATTTTCAAACAGACCAATCACGTAGGCCTCACCTGCCTCCTGTAAAGTATTAATAATTGCATCTGGAAGCGCAGATCTGTTTTGAAGTCCTGAGAAATTTCCCACACCAGATGCTGGAAAGGGAGTTTACAGATCAGCAGCAGGTCAACAGACTTCCGGTCCATTTCACCTAGTGCCTCAGTCCCAGGCCTGTAACGATGAGCTTTCTCCACCCCTCCAGTAGAGGGCACACTCTCAGGAGCAGCTTTTATAGCTGGTTGTTTGCTGGTAGCTTTACTGCCAGTACATCTGTGGGCAGTTGGCGGGTAGTTTCCAGCAGTGAGGCAGCAACGTCTTTACCACTTCTTCTTTGGTTGGAACTCGGCCTTAGAAGCAGACCTGGTGCTGGAGACTGCTAGTGTCTGTGGACATGACTGTTAAATTTATTTTTATCAGTACATATTTGTACTACATAATGACTATACTTATCATAAGAGGTTGATATAGGTACATTATACATCTTAGTTATATTTTTTCTGTTCCATACCCCTCCCCTTTCTCCCTGATGTTTCCAATTCTTGATCTCTTTTCCATTTGCCAAAATGCTATTATTTTTTCTTTGATTCTTTTAAAAAAATTTCCTTTCCCTTTCTTCTCACCTCCATTCCTTATTTCCTCACCCATTTGAAAAAGACCTCCCTATTTCCTATTTATCTATCTTTGATTTTGCTGTCCTGTTATCAATCAATCAATATCCATCAGTTCTGAGTTTCTCATATAAGACAGACCATGTGATAGTTAAACTCATGTATCAGACTTATTTCACTTAATATTTGGTCTCAAGTTGCACCCATTCACCTATTAGTACCTGAAGCTTTTCCTATCTTTATGGCAGGATAGTATTCACCAATGCTATGTAAAATGGGAAGAAGGAAAGAAAATTGTCTAAATAATTCATGACTCCCTATTGGGAAAGTGTAAGTATTTGGGCCAGTGAAGGCCAGACCTTTATGGTGCAGTGAAGAGACACTAACTTAGAAGTCTTTTGTAATCGAAAGAAAATCCCTTGCAAGTTTTGAAACAAACTGTGTACATAGGGTTGCAAATCAAGGTGTTTTTCCCCATCACTCTTTTTGAAAGTTTTCTGCCCTGGCTGGCCATTTTCCTTTCCTTCCTGATGACTCTTTTATTCATTTATTTCTTTAAATGCTGAAAATCTCACTGAGTCATAAGGTTGCCCAGGTGGGGCTCAAACTCTTGTTTCTCCTGTCTCTCAAATTGCTGCTGCACCTATTTGTTTGTTTACAGATGATCTGCTGGAGGCAGGGTATTTGTATTTTTCTAGCATTCAGTTGCTGATGTCTAATCTCCAAGGTGATGGTGTTGGGACAGGGGGCCTTTGAGGGGTGGTTAAATCTTGTCAGTGCAGCCTTCGTGATTGGGATTCATGACCTTATAAAAGAAGCCCCAAAGAGTTCTTTTTCTTCTGTTATGTGAAGCCAGAGAGAGAGAGAGAGAGAGAGAGAAAGAGAGAGAGAGAGAGAGGAGGAAGAGGGGAGGGGGAGGGGAAGGGAGAGGGAGGGGAAGGGGAAGACAGAGGAAGGCTGCCACTTGTGAACCAGCAGGTGGATCATTGCAGCAGTGGAATCTGTTGGCTTCCTCTTTCTGGGTTTCCCAGCCACCAGAACAATGAGCAATAATTTTTTCTTCATAAGCTGCTCAGTCTATGGCATTCTGTTATAGCAGCTTCCCTGGACTGTGATATTGTCTGTGTTTGCTTTTGGTGAAATAGTAAAGTGGAGTAACTGGTATAGAGATACTGTGGCTCACAACATTGAAATACATATGGTCCGGACCTTCTAGAGCAAGTTTTCCCATGTTCAGAGAAAAATGGGCATGCACAAGAATGTGACTATCCAGTGGTGAGTGATGTTTGAGCCCCCCAGACAAAGGGTATCTGGAGCTGCCAGCTCAAGTTTACAGGCTTTGTGGACTCCTTGGGAATAAACAGCTTTCTCAGAATGGCAACAAGAGAGAAGGACTGTATGTTTCAAAGGCCTTGATGCTGGTTATCACAGACTCTTCGGAGGGTGAGGTCCTCCCTGACATACAGGAATTGCATTTATGTGCAGCTGCACTTTCCTCCTAGGGAGAATTCATCCCTTTCAACAGCTTCTCAGCGGTTGAAGAAGCACTGTTGTGGGTTGTCACAGGGGCTTGTGTGAGGTCACAAAGGTGTAGAAGACAACTCACTCACTGTGGGTGATGGTGACACCAGTGAGAAGAGAAGATAGATTTCTGTGTGGAGTGTAGAAAGAAATGAGGCTAAATAAGGTTCCTGGGGGTCGGGGACTTAGCTCAGTGGTTCCGGCGCCTATCTTGCAAGCCCAAGGACCCAGGTTTGATCCCTAGTAACCACATACCATACTGGGTGTGGAGACTCATGCCCAGCAGCAACCGGTACCACATACCACAGTGCCAGGTGTGGTGGCTCATGCCTGTAATCCCAGCACTTGGGAGGCAGAGGCAGGAGGATTGCTGTGATGTGAGTTTGAGGCTGAGCTCAGGACCAGCCTGAACTACAAAGTGAGACCCTGTCTCAAAAAACCTTAAAAAAAATTTAAATAAGGGTTCCTGATCTTTGAAAGGATAAACTGGAACCTGGTTAAAGCAGAGACCTGCGGTTTCTCAGTAGAGAGTAAAATACCACCTAGAATATGGATCTTAAATAAAACCTGGTTCAATGGATCAACAGATTTGACCTGTACTTTGCAGTGGCTGTTCCACAGAAAGTAGTTCAAGGAAAGAGAAGAATTCAACCAGCCTACAGAAAGGGGGTGGCTTGTAGTTCACTGCATTAAAGACAGAAGAACTGGCCAGATCAGTTCATCAGCCTTTGATCGCAGTCCCCTCCTATTCCCTGTCCAAGCCTGAACAGCCTTGACTAACTCTGCCTCTGGCCCCATGGAATCTGGCCATGGTGTGAGACGTGACTCCTCCTCCAGGAGCTGAGGACTCTATAGTGGGACACAGAGCAGAAGAGAACTTCCTGGGATGGGCAGGAAGGACACCCAGGGCTGGGACAAAGAGGTGTGTGGGGGGAGACAATGGTTTTCACCCAATTCCTCCTTATATTTTATTTCAATGAAGTGCTGCCCAGCAGGGTGACTTCTTCTTTTTTTTTTTTTGAGACAGGGTCTCGCTTTGTGGTTCAGGCTGGCCCTGAGCTCAGCCTCAAACTCACATCACAGCAATCCTCCTCCCTCTGCCTCCCAAGTGCTGGGATTACAGGCGTGAGCCACCACGCCCGGCACTGTGGTATGTGGTACCGGTTGCTGCTGGGCGTGAGTCTCCACACCCAGTATTGTATGTGGTTACCTGGGAATCGAACCCGGGTCCTTGCGCTTGCAAGACAGGTGCCGGAACGACTGAGCTAACTCCCCAGCCCGGGTGACTTCTTAATTAGAGCTGCCCAGCCAGGCAGACCTCCAGCTCAGACGCTGGGCTGCCTTCTAAGGTTTCATGGGGGACCTTGTCTTGCCTTATTTCCTGAGTTCTAATATTTGAATAGTATGCAGTGGATTTCATTGGGAGGAAAAGACTTGTAATTTAATCATCTTTATTAGATTTTGCTTGTGGATGAGGAGAGGAGGAAGGATGTAGGACAGGGCTCCTCTCTTTGTTAATTTTAGTTTTTATTTTCTCTATGTTTCTTCCAATGGTCAGTGAAGGAGAAGCGATGGTCTTTTCATCGGCCTGGGTCTTTTTTTTTTTTTTTTTAAACAACAAAGAAGGTAAAGGAGAACTTTAAGCCTTAAAGAGAATTATGTTCATGGCAAAAGTTGGAGATCTGGTGAGCCATTCATATAAACAAATTATGCAGTTCCTTCTCAGTGACCTGGATCCTCGGCAGGGGTGTGACAGTCCTCCGGCTTTTTGTCCTCTCTGTGGAGACTGCAGATGACGCTCAGCAAGACCCCACAACACAGAGGAAAATTAGAGATAGAATAGTTCAGAGTATATTTTCTTGTTGGGTCATACACTGGCACCATTTTGGCCACTGTCCAGGGCAGGAAAGCCAGAATATAAGAAGAACAAAAGATCAGAAGTTTAGTGCAGTGTTGATGGGGAGAAGAAAGGATGATTTTTCCTATCACTATCTGGAAGTGCATCTGTGTTGAGAAGGAAAAACCAAAGCAAATAGTCAGAGGGGTGTCAGGGGAAGCAGTCAGATATATTTCCATTAGAGGAGATACACTTAGAATTTTTCAGGAAAAAACAGACAATATGCTTCACCAAGAAGAGAGAATTATGTGTCGAATTCTCCCTATCGTCCTGCAAAGTGCAAACACCACGCACACCCCCCCACACACACACATACCCACCCACAGACACACGCACACACAGCAGCCCATTACCCCTTTGCAGTCCTCTATCCTGTTGATCTTTCCTCACTTAAGCATTATCGTCAAAGGAGTAATTCTTTTGTGAGCATTCCAGGTGCTGCATTTACATTCAGTTCAAGTGAAATGGGACCCAGACTTTGCAAGCCGTGTCTTTCACAGATAAAACACAAAGTGGAACTGTGTTATCTGGAGACACTATCCTTTTTGCCACTCTACTCTTGCACTTTTTGCTTCTAAGCCACTGGAAGTGCGTGTGGCTGGCCTCTGAGCCATAGGGCAGATGTTCTTCATGGCAGCCATGTTAGGGGGATTTGTAGTTAAAGATCATCTTATTTCCAAAGAGATAGAGGAATTCTTTTAGAGAAGACAATTTGACTAGTCTACTTTACCAGATGATCCAATTTTCTCACTGTTAAAAATGCTTGGTCTAAGAACATCTTATTTATATGATGAATATCTTTACCCAATCATTGTATTAGAATAGAAAAATTCCTATTAGGATGAATTTCTTGGTGTCACCAAAAAGTGCCCATAGTCCTGTTGGTAGTATATTTATTTTTACATTTTAAAAAGATGAAATTCCAGGGAAATTCAACATTTTGCCAGGTTTTAGAAAATTCACTGAGGGGACATGACCTATGCAGACAAGGTCTACATACTGTCAATGCAGTTGTTCCCAGATCACAAAACAACCAACAAAAGCCTTGAAAGCAGGCCCTCTGTGCAGAAATCAGAATTCGCTGTTGGCAACACTGTGATAGGGCTCCACCTGTGGAACCCAGTGGATCTAGGATGTCCTTTCTGGTTAGAAAAGCCCAGTAGGCAAATTCAAACACAGGCTCATTCATAAATCCAGGATTATATGGTGTGGATACAATAAAAGCTTAGAAACAAAGTCTGGTGTGTTTACATTTTCCATTTGACACTGAAGTGAACACACACACATAGACAAGTTTTGAATGAAAAATAAACCCATGTTTGTGGGGAAATTCTGCTCCTACCCCTATCCTTGAGAAAGCACATTCATTTGGATCTCCAGCCTTGGTATCTACCTGCGTGTGGAACAGAACTTCAAAAATCGAGTCAGGGCAGAGTGTAGACTCCTAGGAACCAATGGACGTTGGACATTCTGAGAGGGTCCAAGAGCTGTGGCAGCTCTGAGAGAACCAGGGGCAGGCTGGGCTCAGCAAACACAATCACTAGGAGACCAACTGCAGCAGAAGACATAGGCCCCGTGCACCCCAGATCTTGGGTAGCAGCCATGTACTGTGTCTCAGTGCAAGTAGATAGATGCAGCTGATATCAAGAAAAGAAAATGGAGTATGTATGAGGATATGTTGGATATGTGGACACAATGCAAATCCCTTAGCTTTTCATCTCTGATTACCAAGTGCCTGCCACATTGAAATAAATTTTTGGAAACCAAGGGTGACTTTTCTCTTTTCTTTTGGATTATAATTGTATGTATTCATGGCCCCACCTATGTGAAGCCTGGCTTACATTAGCCCTTGCTGAGAGATGCTGCTAATTTTCTAAAGGCAGTTGTGCCCAGTTCTTGGTGGCCTTGTCTCCTCACAGGGCCTCCCCTTCAGGTTGTCTTGACCCCATAGAAGCCAAGTTGTTCTGGGCCATTTCTATTCGAAAACTCCAGGCATATTATGGCCCACATGGGAGATTTAACTGGCCTGACTAGGCATATGACCTGCCACTCTGAAAGAGAATGAAATTAACTGACAACTTCTGAAAATCATGGGTCCTGTAAGTATTCTCAGATATGACCCCAGCTGGCACAGAGGTGCACCTGTTGCCTGGCTGGGAGGAGTCTTCCAGTGACCTAATCAGAAAGAAAATGTGCAAACATTCTTTCATACCAGTGCTGTTGGCTGGGCCCCCGCTGAGCCCACGCTCCGGAGTTGAGATGCACATTGGTCACATGAAGGTTGGCCAAGGTTGAGCTCTTAGTTTCAGTCTGCAATGCTGGTGAAGGGGCAACCAGAGGCATAAGCTAGTCCTGGCCCAAAAAAACACTGTGTAGTTCTGAGTATGAGTGCTGACATCTACAATCACTGAGCTATGAACAAGAAGGAGGCAGGTGTATTGAAGTTGTGTGTTGCCCCCTCTGCTGTGATAAAAACAACGTGTCCAGGTTTCAGGTTTTCATTACAGTTGGATCCCAGAGGAAAACAGAAGAGACAGTCCATCTAAATAAATCAATTCGAAACCTGTTTGAAAATAGATGTTAAAAAGCACCTCCCCTCTAACTCCTCGGAATACTATTAACAGAGCGAAGATGCTATGTGGTATCTCTGAAAACACCTTAACTCTTCTAGACTCTCACACAACGCTAAAGAAGAAGCTGCATTTGTACATTTGGGGCCTGGCTTTGGCAGAGGAAAGTGCTGTCCACTGAGGATTATCAAGCTCGAGGTGTTTCTTGCTGAGCCACACAGCCACAGGAGGTTGCTGGGGTAGAGGTTGAGGGCAGGAAGGGAAGGAAGTGAGTCCAGGGCTGATGCTCAGGAGGGCTCTGGGACAGGAACCGGTTTCTGCAGTGGGTGCAGGTGGAAGTCACCAGCATCATTCTGGGGCAACTTGTGAAGGGAAAGTAGAAAAGAGCTATCCGGAAGTGTTCCGCTCTCCCTCCTGCCTGCTTCCCCCTGCCTTCCCCTAGTGTTCAATTGCAAGGAGCAGAGAAAAGAAGGATGTATCAAACTGAGAGAAAAAAGAACTCCCGCCACTCACCCCCCACCCCAGTGACCTCCAACTCAACAGTGGCAAAATCATGGCAGGGTGCACTGCAGATTAACAGCAGCTGGGGCAGGATGCAACTGAGAGTCCTTAAGGGCTGGAAGTTTCCTCTAACAAGGGAGCTGGTGGAAGGCACAGGTCTTATATGAAAGAAACAGGGGATCAAATCTGGGGTAATATTTCCTCAGGTCAAGGGTTTGAAATGTGTCAGTCAAAGGCCAGGAGGATGTCCAGGTCCCTGTGGCCTTTCTGAGAAAACAGACAAATGCAGATAGAAACAGGCTTCATGTCTTGCAACTAGTCCAGGAGGCTGCCGTTCCCCTGCAGTAGGATCTTTTCTGTGAAAGAGGTGGGTTGTAGCTGGCATGAAAACACAGTGTCTGAAGGTGGATGAAAACATGCCCAGAGAGAGCATCAAAACTTTGAGGGGATAAGCGACGAGTGTCCCAATTTGCACCAGATCAAGGAGCAACTTGGAACTCCAGGGGCTGCTCTTCTTTTCACTTCGACTCCTTGCAGTTACCTGAGGAAATCGTAGAGGTAAGAAAAGCATCCTCATCCTGCATTTCCAGGGGGAACAAGAGCAGCTAGTTGGGGAAAACTCAGCTCTTGATTACATAAGAGGAAAAGGAATCAGTCTGCGATGGGGATACTCACAGACCCATCTCTGGGTCCTTCTGAAGGTTTGAGGCGATGTGTCAGATGTGTCAGTTGCTCCTTTCCAACTCTGGTGTCTGCTCCACCCCCCACCCTGACTGACAATATTTTCTCCAGTTCCTGCATCTCACTAGGAGAACACAGTCTTGCTATTCCACATCTCTGGATCCTGCATTATTTTTTTTCTGAGTAATTCTGTGTCTACCAGTTTCTCCAAAAGCTGTTACTATAGTTATTTTCTCTCTTCCTTATGTTTTCTAAGAAAATGCTAAGAGATTTGAAAAACTGATGGCTACCAGAGAGGCTTAACACTAAAAATTCTATGCAAAGGAATTTTAGTTTGCTGTCTTAGGGAATTTTATTATAGCATAATTTCAGTTCTTTCCTACAAAATAGTGAAGGGTTTTGAAACGGGAGTTGGCTATTTGAGGTGGAGAGAATTTGCATCATCGCTGACTCTGCAGATCTGTAATTTTTTAATCAATCTATGCAACTTTCCTGTAAAACAATTAGCATATATTCAGTCACTAATTCACTTGAGCATTTATATAGCCATTCAGCAAACATACATGTACCATACATCCAAGTGCTAAAGTCTGAACTTTATTCTCACCAGGTACATTTCTCTAAAGGCTGACTCTCTTCTCTATCACGTCTCTTCTAAAGTTTGAGAACTCCCAAAGAGAATCAAGGATGTGGATTTTGAAAAAATAATCAAAACAGTGTGTGCAGAGGTAATTCATTACATTTCCCTGACAGTCATTACATGCCTTGGCAAAGGGGATGCTGGTTTGACAAACAGCAGATAGCAGGATGATAGTACTTTTGAAGCCCTGAGCAGTTGGTATACTTCACCAAAACATCAACCCCTATTCACAGTTCTAATATCTGTGACATGCATCCCAGATGCGCTGGTCCTCTCATTTGACAAATGAGGGCAGCACTGAGATTTGTTCACTTGATTTAGTCTTCCCTTCTGTTCATGCTCAAGTTTGGGTCTGGTATGTCCCTCAGAGGCCTCCATATTAAAGGCCTTGTCCTTAGGCATGAAGCTCCTGGGATCTGATGGAACTTTTATTGGCTGAGAGCCTAGTGGGAGGAAGTTAAGTCACTGGAGGCAAGACCTGGAAGAAGATATTGAGATACCAGTCTCTCCCTCTCCCTCTCCCCACCACTCCTCTCTCTCTCTTGACTACCATAATCAGCTTTGTTCTAAAATAAATTGCCATATTCCTTCCCATGATTCTCTGCCTCACTATAGGCATAAGAACAACAGCCCCACCTGAATGTCGATTGAAACCTCAGAATAAACCTCAAAATAAACCTTTCCTCCTTTTGGTTGATTTCTCTCAGATATTTCTCATAGCAACAGAAAGCTGACTAACATAGTTGCTCATATTCACCTGGTGTGATTCTGTTCCCAAAACAGAACAGAGAAGCATTAATTTTTTTTAAAAAAGACAGAACAAGTTAGAGAGAGAATCTGGTATCAGGATTACGGTTACTTCTGTATTTATAGGTGTTTTCTAATAAGTATTCAAAACAAAATAAAAAGACTCTACTTGTTCTCAAGTCTTGACCTTTTTTGTCATTTATCATTAGGAATCATGGGACCCATAATGAAAAGATGTAGTCATAAGAACTGAGCTCATCTTTGAGGCATGGATTGTGGCACATTCTGCTGCTGGTGGCCATTTCAAATCTAAATATCTTTGTTGATGATTTATGATCTTCATGGCTGTTTATTCAATTTTCTACCCCTTGGGGGGAAAAGGACAATGTTTAATGCTAGCTTTCAGTTAACAGGGGCTGGATATCTCCATAGCCCAGGCCAGGCTTTAGCTTCTGCCAAGAGCTTAAGCATAAGGACTAACAATGTGACATCCCCAGCCAGTTTGTCAGTCTGTTAACACTTCTTCCATAGTAACTGGCATTCTGGTGTGGGAGAGGGGGGAATCTGTAAACTAGGTTGATCTCTTGCATTCCTTCTCCACATGCAAATATTTTGGGTTTGAGGAAACCCCAAAATATTTTGAACTTCAAGCAATGTATTCACTAATTTTTAAAGATTGAGATGCATGTAAGGGAAATCGAATATGCAGGTTCTGATAAACCGACACTTAATTCACTGAATTATTCTTCCAGAACAGGCAGCTGGTGTCCAAGACATCTTCAGAGTCTTTTTAAAAAAAAATTAAATCTTTGTTGATACATGATGAATACATATCCTCATTTCATTCAACATTAAGAGTTTGTACCAGAATATGACATGACTTGATTCTCATTTTTTCCCCTTTCCCCCCGCCCTGCAACCCTCCACCCCCTATATACATAATGTTTGTTTCCTTTTTTCTTTATTACTGTCACATTCTTTTCCCCCTTGTTATTTACCCTACATCCTCTTTCCTTTTAAATATTTTCTATTTCACAATATCAGTTATACTTACTATAACTCATTTACATTTTTTGTATACTTACATAACTCATTTTTTAAAATAAGTTTTTTAAGCATCTTTGAAACTTTAAGAAAAAGAAGTTAAAGCCATCCCAATGTAAACAGGGGTGAATTGCTGATGGGGGTGAAATGGTGGAGGTGAGAAGGAAGTAAAGAACAAGAAGCAGTCAACGTGGTCCCCAGAGCTGAGATCACAGAGCCCGACACTTTCCAGTCTCTACCTTGTCATCTGTGTCTCACCCTCAGGGGTGCAGTGTGGGGGGGTAGACCTTGTTGATTCTGATGACAAAAAAGTAGGCTTTCCCAGGAGGTCTTGCTGTTGGCAGAGAAAACTCCTGCATGTTCTGCCGAGAAGAAAGATACAGACTCCAAAATTTTACTGCCAGGAGAGACCTTCCTCTCTCTTTCCCTTCAACGAAAGTGTTCATAATATGTTCTTTCATTTATAATTTTATGAAGGTCTCAATTGAACATGAAAAGAAAGTGGAAAAATTCTAAGTTGCCATGGATGGTTGGCATTTTTCCCACTATATTAAACAAATTTCTCTCCTAAGCAAAATGGTTTCAGAGGTTCCAATGAAAGGAGGGTGACAATAGTGAGACCAGCATCCTGGAGTCAGAATCTTCATGAAATGTGTTTGAATTTTAATTATTTGAATGTGATCCAATTAAACTTTTACCAGATTTGACTTGGCTGCCTGTATTAAGGGAGAGTTACTCTGCATTTCATGTTATGTGCAGCCTCTGTAAATAAATATTCTCACCTTTTGTCTTATGTTACCAAAGGATCTGCCAAGTAGAAAAATATCCAACCCAGGATGTCTTCTTTGAGTTGGATTGTTTGTCCTGTATTTTCCTGTTCTATACAAGGGTGAAAAGCTTAAGCATCAAAGATGAACACTAAGTTCTTCAGAAACTAATCATAGTAAGAAAAGGAGCCAAGGAAAGTCATGAGACAATACTTCAGATTCACCCAAATCTTATAGTTATAGTAGATCTTTTGTCTTTGAGTTTTCACTTGTTGGAATT
This sequence comes from Petromus typicus, assembly GCA_004026965.1. Lineage (NCBI taxonomy): Eukaryota > Metazoa > Chordata > Mammalia > Rodentia > Petromuridae > Petromus > Petromus typicus. Next base: position 15,052 of record PVIR01036203.1, read on the forward strand.
AGTATTTGATTTTTCTTGCCTCATTTTGAAAAGTGTCATAATCACTATAAGCTTGGGTTTGACTCAGTTTGAGATCAATTTTTTCTAATGTCTTAAATGATTTTGAGTGAGCAGATGAAGGTCTTTTATACACAGGAGAAGTTCACTACATGTTAGCACGCAAGAAACAAGACAAAACAGAGGCAAAGTCAGGCAAAATCCTTGACTAGGGAGAAGGAAGGATGGAAAAGGGAAGGGGAGTAAAAGTGATTAAGATGCAATGTTGTGTACGTGTCAGTTTCTCAAGATGATCGTAATTATCATGTATCATAAACATATGGCAATGAAAAAGGAGAGGTTTAAGAAAAGACGGTAGGCCAACATACTGTGTTGCATTTTGTACTTTAACTGAGAGTCCAAGGATAGAAAAAAAATCCTTTGGTTTTATCTTTTGCAGAGAACTTTCTGATCAGAGACTCCTGAACCATGTTTTGGGATCCAGTCAACTTTATGATACGGCACTGCCAGCCTCCTGGGTAAGGAATGCTTCCTACTTTTAGGGTATTAGATTCAAATAATAAGATTTTTGAAGAAATTGGATTTATAAATTACAAAAGGAAATGAAAAATATTCTCTTTAAAAAGTGGTAGATTGCTAAGTACTGTAATATCCTTATCTACTACCTTCCTCAAAATGTTCATTTGCAGAAAAATTTCAGATAGTATTATTCTATCCCCTTAACTATACTGTTGCTATGGTTTAGATATGAAATATCTCTCAAGTATCCACTCTCCAGCGGCAGAGTGGAGGCTTCCAGGCCGAAATGGAGCTGCTCATGTTTTCTTCAAAGGTGGAGCTTAGAGAGGCAACTGGGCCCTAGAAGTGCTGCCCTCTATGATGACCCAGTGAAGAAACGGGCTAGTCAGAGGTTAGGGCCTCAC